>CAWUFW010008939.1:652500-834212 GCA_963921515.1 Calotriton arnoldi
ACTCTGGCTAAGGATACAAGCGCGGGTGAGAGCTATAAGCTCTGCTGCCTGGGCCGATTTCTGAGGTATGCGTGCAGTTTCAACAATGGTGTTGGTAGTAGTGACGGCATAGGCAGCAGATGTGGTACCATCTGATAGTTTAATACAGGACCCGTCCACCCATAATTTCCCATCCTGTTCCGTCGGAGGGATGTCTTTCAAATCTACCCGCCCCTTAGTCTGTTCTTCTGTTTGGAAGAGGCAGTCATGTGGAGTGTCTGTGGTGTCTGAATCTGGTGTGGGCAGGAGTGTGGCGGGGTTCAAGGTCGTACAGCGCTTTAATGTGATGTGGGGTGCTAACAACGTAAGTTCGTATCCTGTCAGTCGTGCACTAGTGAGGTGTTGTGTCTTTGTCTGGTTTAGTAGTATGTCGACTGCGTGGGGAACTAACACAGTCAGTTTAGATCCTAAAACAATTCCCTCACTTTGTCGAATAGAGACGGCCGCAGCCGCTTTAAGACAAGAGGGCAGACCTCGGGCCACAGGGTCTAGAGTGGCCGAAAAGTAGGCGCACGGGCGTTGTTTGGTGCCGTGAATTTGGGTCAAGACCGAGAGAGCGCATCCTGAGCGTTCATGGGTGTAGAGGCAGAAGGGTTTAGAGTAGTCGGGTGTGCCCAGTACTGGTGCAGAACAAAGAGTGTGGCGTAAGTCTTCAAAGGCTTGGTCGTGTTCATGTGTCCAAGGGAGGGGTGTGGGTGTGTCTTTTGTAAGTAAAGCAAGGAGTGGCTTAACTATGAGGGAAAAATTTGGAATCCATTGACGACAAAAAGTGAGGCCAATTAGTGCACGAACATCTCTTTGGGTAGTAGGAGAAGAAAGGCATAGTATTGTCTGGATGCGGTCAGGTGTGAGTGTACGTCCCTCCTTAGCAGATGTCCGAGGTAGGTCACCTGCTGTCTACAATACTGTAACTTATTCTTGGACACCTTATGGCCCTGTGACGCCAGAAAGTGTAAAGTAGTAAGTGATGCGGTGCGGGCCAGGGACGGAGTGTCCGCAGCCAAAAGAATGTCATCGACATACTGAATGAGGACAGTGCCGGGTGGTAACTGTATCTGGTCGAGCTGTTGTTTAAGGGCTTGGCTGTATATGCTCGGACTCTCGGTGTACCCTTGTGGAGCCCGGCAGAATCTGTATGATCTGTTTCTTATGGTGAAACCAAAAAGGTAGCGTGAATCAGGATGTATTGGTATGGAGAAAAAGGCATTCTTGAGGTCTATCACGGTAAAGGTAGTAGCAGTTGAAGGGATCATTGTTAATATAGTTATGTCAGAGACCACAGGATATTGCGGGACCACTATTTTGTTGATCGCGCGAAGGTCAATGACGAAACGGTATATTTTCTCAGAGGTGGACGTGTGTTTCAGGACTGGAAGGATAGGACTATGGCAAATGTTGGACTGGACTTCCTCAACTACCCCTGATGTAATCATATCCTGTATTATAGTCATGAGGGCCTTTTCTCCTTCTGCAGAAATCTTATACTGAGGTAGGCGGGGAAGAGGTGCATTTTGTTTTATTGTTATTTGGACAGGGTCCATGACCATCTCCCCACATCGGTGTCCGTGACAGCCCACAGGGTAGCTGGTAATTGGGACAAATCCTGCTGTTCGGAATCAGTGAGACAATAAAAACGTGATTCATAACCGATGGGGCAATCATTGTCAAACAATATGACTCGGACATTTTGGGGAGAACAGCGAATGGTGGCTCTGTAGTGTTTTAACAGATCAATGCCCATCAGGTTATCTGGGCAATTTGGGGAGAGCAGAAAAGAGGCCATCGCTGTGTTCCCTTGTATGTCCAGGGGTACCTTAGTAGAAAGGGGGTTAGTAGAGGGCGTGCCGTCAAATCCTATGGAGGTGATCGATAAGCCGGACAGGGGTGCCCTAGGAATCAGTTCTTTTGATAGGGCACTTCTAGAGGCCCCGTTGTCAACCAAAAATTTGCCTTGCGTACCAACCACCTTAGCTGTGACATAGGGACCTGTTTGATCAACAAGAAGTTCTACTGGTTCCTTCCCCTGTCCCTGGCTATCTCATGCATACTCGTTGTCGGGATACTGATCAGTGGTAAAATCTTGGGTAACAGCCTGCCTGGAATTATCAAAGACGTTTGGACGCTGTCCGCCAAAGGGTGGCGCAGGACCTCTCCCTCTAGGTGCTCCTCGCCCTCTCCCTATGGTATTTCGATGCAAAAGTGGACAATCTGCACGCCAGTGGCCTGTTTCTTTACAATATGCACACTGGTCCTGGGACAGTTGACGTGGGGGCTGGTGTGTTCTAGCAGCCGCAGTCATATAATTGTTCTGTTGGCCCCTACCGTTTCCTCCCCCTCCCGTGCTTATCTGGGAAAGCATCACCTTTTCTTTTAGGTCTTTTCTTTTTCTGTCTTTTTCCTCCTCTATTTTATTTTGCAGATGTTCGTAATATTGGGCCATTGTCAGGATCTGCGCTGGTGTTGCCGCAGGCCACGTGCTTTCGCTACTCTGTAACCTAGTGGAGATCGGTAGCAACAATCCCTTAACAAAAGTCTGAACTAGTAAGTGTCGGCCTGTCTCAGTCGTCGTGTCCTGTCCACTATAGTCAGCAAACACCTGGCTGAGTCGAGAGAAGTAGTCAGACGTCGTTTCCTCAGACTTTTGCTTACACGCAGTAATGACTGTCCAGTCAACCTTTCTGGCCGGAATGGTGGCCTTCAGCTTTGTTACTATGCGACCTGGTAGTGCTAAAATAGCTTCCGCTGGCCTTTCCCCTGGTTTTCTATCCTTATCCATTGTTACTAAATCTTCCCACTTGTGACCGAATACGGTCTGATCGTCTATTTTTCTTATTGGTCTCCAGATGTCTGGCGGCAGTATTAGCCCAAAAAACTGATCTATGTCTGTTAAGGTCATGGTGTAGGTGGCAATAACCGTGTCCAACCCTTCGTAGAATCCAATAGGATTCTTCCGGGGGTCGGGTAAGTCTTTTTTAAAAGCGAAGATGTCAGCTCGAAGCCACAGAGTGTACACCCAATTATATAACGTCCTGCTCTTCGCATCTGGACTATCTAATCCCTCAGCAGTACCCTGTCCTCGAGCAGGGACAAAAACTGGAGCAGCTTCCTTATCGGTGCCATATGACCTCCCATCGCTCCCTCCACTACTGGTTCTTTTTCCTCTTCCTCCTGGTCTCTCCTCAAACTTTCCATCATTTGTAGTGTAAATGCTAACAAGCTGTGGCTTTCCTCAGCACTTCCTCGTCCCTCTGTCAACTTACGATACAATTCTGTAATATGGCCTGCTGGTGTTACTCCGTGGCGTTTCTCATAAAGAGAGTATTTCATGAGCAAATTGCTGTAGGAAGTAGCCCTTGCAGGGTGGTGCTTAGGCTTCATAGATCGCACAGATCTGGTTTGATGTGGAAAGATCCTTCAGGCAGGTGCGAACGAGATCATTCAGAGCCTGTTTCTCTGTAGGTGTAATGCGGGGTGTGTGTGATCGAACAGAGGGGGCTAAATCGGGATCAGATGGAGCAGGAGGGGCAGTGTGGTTGGGAGGTGGAGGTTGGGCGTTAGGGGTGGTGCATTCTCACCGGCCGGCTGTGGGATAGGATGGGGAGGGACATGGTACGGTGGTGGCAATGGTTGGAGGAGAAACTCCTCCTCCTGGGGGTCCGTTCGTGACAAGGGAGCGTAACGTACAGAGTATTGACCGGACATATTTAACCTGTATTCCCTATCTGCACACGCGATGTTTGAAGCAACCTTTTCACGTCGCAATTCCTCTGCCTGTATCACTTTTCCGAGCCTCTTTCTGTAATCTAACCTGAGCCCTTCTCACCCTCTCAGTCCCTTCCTTTTTCCACTGACCCAAGGCATCAAACATTGCTTGTTGGGACCTCCTCCTATGAAGTTGTGCCTCTACGGCCTCAAGCTTCTGGGGTTCGAAAGAGCCGTACATAGGCCATTGAGTCTCTGTATCCTTAGATATGTATTTATGCCACAATGAGTTATACATTATGGGAGAAATACCGTACTTTATGTACATGTCCTTACTAGGGGTACCTTCCGGAGGAGCCGGCTGACTATCCTCCAGCACCCTTGATCGAGATGTGCAACAACAAAACCATCGTGCAAATTTACTACAGACGGGCATGCTTTTCTATGTTATCTTACCGAGCGTCTCCACAAGTTTCTAAGCCGGACAAAAAGTCCACATTACCCGTTTACCTTCACTTTTTGCAAAGAGTGAATAAAAAAAACAGATAAACAAACAAAAGGTTTATACAAACAGGGAAGGTGCACCAAAATAGAGTCAATTCTCTCCAAATATATCCAAAATAGTTTCTTTTAATGTTGTTAATCGTAAAAGTTGAACATCAGCCAACGCGTTTCGTTCCACAGATGGAACTTCTTCAGGGCTCAAAGTCAATAACTGGTTAGTCGTGACCTTTGTTCAATTTAGATAGTACATCTACATATATGTCGAATATGTCCTAAAATCTGCAAGGTAATATACATACGAGTATATGTTGAAGTCAATCCGTCTTATGTCAATAAACCCCGTGATACGGGTAGCAGATCAGAGTCAGTATCCGTGATACGATAGAGCGCTCGCCATTTCCGCGCCATTTGAGCCCTGAAGAAGTTCCATCTGTGGAACGAAACGCGTTGGCTGATGTTCAACTTTTACGATTAACAACATTAAAAGAAACTATTTTGGATATATTTGGAGAGAATTGACTATTTTGGTGCACCTTCCCTGTTTGTATAAAGATTACGTATCTGGTTTCCAGTGGAGCTGAACTGTGGCAAGCTTTGGAAGTGGTTGCACAGAACTTTTAATATTCATATATACTTGGGATTAGATGTGCTGAAGCTTTGGTCAGCCGCAGTTTGTTTATGTGTTATAAACAAACAAAAGTTATCGCCCACCGGCGATCCTACCAGAATCCTTTGTCTCGTTCTCCAGGCGGTCTCTGTACTGCAAAGCTCGTCCAAGTCTATCGGGGGCTCCAGTCAGGACCGGTGCCACTTGCGGGGGTCTTTTCAGATGCAGCGAAGGTCGGGTGGTGGCTACGAAGACGAGGGTCTCTTTCGCATAGGTATACTCCACCACCGTCCGTTCAAACTTCCTCGTAGGGATCCCCTCGACCGGGCAGCCGCGTCACTGATGGGGCCCAACGTTGGGCGCCAATTGTGGATTTGGTGGTCTACTTGGAAGACCACCCAAAGGTGCAGGGTCCACCCTTTGTCTACGGATCCGGGACACACACTGAGACCAACACTGGAGCGCCGAGAGAAAGGATATTTATTACAATCTCATGAGATGTAGAGAGAGCATCAGCAACAGACACCCGCAGCTTGTCTGAGGAGGCAATCTGCCAAGCACTTTGGTTCCACGTCTTATATACCCTTCATCCCCACCCCAGGCGCGTATAGTAAAGAAAGAACACCATGGTTATGAAAAGGGGGGATGTATACAGAAAACGAACACCATAATTATACAAAGGGAGACGTGTATAGTAAAACAATGAACACCATAATTATACAAAGGGAGACGTGTATAGTAAAACAATGAACACCATAATTATACAGGCAGAGGTCAATCTGATAAGTTAGCAGATGGTCACTGTTGGGCCCCTGCAGGGGTAGGTGAAACTCATAATTACACAACAAGCAGAGGACAATCTGATAAGTCCGAAGATGGTAGCTGTCAAACCCTGTAGGGCGAAGGGCAGGGTGAGGACAGTAAGCGCAGGTGAACAGTCCTGTTCAACTGGGGTTAGCAAGAGTTCAGTCAGATTGTGGCAAACAAAGGCACGGACAGTCCTGCTCGGCTGGTTTAGCATAAGTTCAGGCAGGTGGCGGTAGGTCAGATCAGGAACAGGGCGTTGGTGGCAGTGCAGAGGTGAGGTGAATCAAGATGTGAAGCCACAGAGCATTCTTGACCCCTGTAGAGAGGTCGCAATGGAGGATGAAGCGCAAAATGGCTGAGCTAATGGCAAGACAACAGACCTACTTTTCCACATTATCTGCGCCCCTAAGGTGAGTAATCCAGTTCATCCAACCTTTATATGATGCCTTGTGTTCTTCCAATTATTCAGGATGATTTTTATTGCTGATGTGAATAAAAGATCTAATAGGGCATAATTTAATGTATCAGCATCAAGAAAGCCGGTTGTTAATGTAGAGAATTCTCTTTTTAACTTGCACTTAAATAGTTTTGATAGGAAATCAAATACGTTGTCCCAAAATGTCGATACAGCTTTGCAGTGTAATAAAAGGTGGGCTAAATCACCTGTTTCTTCCTTACAGTTCCAGCAAATAGGGTCATCGCGGAGATGTGAGTGTAGCCGAGCAGGTGTCCAGAAGGCTTTATGTAGAAGCCATAGTTTTGTTTGAGACCAGACTGGAGATATTTTATTATGGGTAGTAGAAGTCCATATTTGAAGCCATTTAGTTTCTAGTATTGGGCTAGAGGAATGTAGCTCCCAGAAAGCCATAAGATTTTTATTGAGCATAGAGTTTTTAGGGCGGAGAAGTTTGTATATAAGTGATACTTGGTGGCCTAGTTTGTTGATCTTTGTCACAAAATGTGGTAGGGATGGGGGTGAGTTGTGTAATTTGGCTTTTGATAGTGCTGCTCTAACCTTAAGAAAGTTGTAGAATTCTATGTTGTCTAAATTGTATCTAGATTGGAGGTCTTTAAAAGTAATCGGATAAGAGGAGTTTTCTAGCTGTTGGGGGGGGGAAGAAGATCCCTTTGTTAATCCAAGCATCATAATGTAAAGTTTTACCCTTGTATAAAATGTTGCGGTTGTTCCATATGGATTCCAACTTGGATCGTTTTATGCTTGAGTCAAGTTTCTTATCTAACTTTAGTAACGCCGCTTTGGTATTTTTGAAAATAGATTTAGATCTAATTAACTTTGTTTGGCTAGAGGTGAGCAGGGCAAGAGGGTTAAGATTATCAAGAATAGCTTTTTCGACTTCTAGCCATACAGGAGTATAGTTGATGGGAGGCGAGATCCAGTAGGAGCCCTGTTTTGCCAGAAAGGCTGTTTGGTATGTTTTAAAATCGGCTTAGTTGAATCCACCTAGAGATTTGTCCAACCTTAGCTTTTTAAGTCCAATTCTAGTTTCTTGCCTTGCCAAATAAATTTTGATAAGAAGATATCAAGTTTATGGTGAAAGTTCTCTGTTGGAATGAGAGGGAGCATATTGATTAGATAATTAATTAGGGGCGTAATCATCATCATCTTTATTGTTTCAATTCTCCCCCACCAAGTGATACATTTTGGAAACCATATGTCTAAAAGCTTTTTAATTTTTTCCACTGTTGTATTTTCATTATGGTGTAGTGTCGATTTATATTACTACCAAATTCTACACCTAAATATTTAATATATCCCGGTTGCCAAGCCAGACCGGAGTTTCCTAAAATCTCTCTGGTGCAATGTACATTCAAGGGTTTTACCTCTGATTTGTCCCTATTTAGTTTGTATCCCGAGTGTATAGAATATTTCCCTATTAGCACCAGAGCATTAATTGAGGTACCCGGGTCCTCAGTTACTATCAGGATATCGTCCGCATAAGCGTCTAATTTAACTTGAGTATTATTAAAACCTACTCCTTTTATGTCTGTATTCTGTTTGATGTCTTGTATTTAAGGGCTCCAGCGCTAGTAGGAAAAGGGATGGTGAAAGTGGGCAGCCTTGTCTTGTACCTTGTTGGAGAGTGAGAGACTCCGAAAGTGAACCGTTGATTGCAATACGTGCCGTAGGTGTCGAGTAAAGGGCCATGACCATATTTATGAAGGGTTCCTCCTAAGTTAAATGAATGCATGCAGTGTTTTAAAAATGACCATGAAACTCTGTCGAACGCCTTTTCTGCGTCCAGGGTGATTGCTATAGAAGGGTCCGGCTTAAGAGCTGCATTTTCAAGAACATGGCATAAGAGACGGGTATTGTCATTCGACATACGGCTTTTAAGAAAGCCTACTTGAGAGTTACTGATCAAATGTGGAAGGACTGCATTGAGTCTCGTGGCTAAAAGTTTTGCATACATTTTACAGTCGACATTGATGAGAGATATTGGTCTGTAATTTTTTGGTAATAGAGGATCCTTCCCCTCCTTAGGAATAACTATAATGTTGGCCTCTGTCATGGAGTTTGTCGTTCGTCCATTATTTGCTATGTTATCAAATACTTTTAACATGGTCGGTTGTAATAACTCTGCAAATGTCTTATAAAATGTGGCTGTGAAGCAGTCGGGTATTGATTTGTTTTGGTTGTGTTAAAATATTTGTTTCCACCTCACTTCAGAATCGCCCAAAAATATGCTTCATTTGTGCTTTTCTGTTCTATTCCGAAATATCTGCACAGTTCATTAACGGGCATTTAAATTTTGTTGTATGCTAGAAAAAAATAACACTGTACAGCCTTCCCAAGCACTCCCCAGTAGCTAGCATGATTGTCACATAAATTATTACACTTTGAAGTCAAAGAAACAAAAGTAAACACCAAGCTCCCTGGAAGACACAGCCTGACATTTGACCTGGTCTTTGAATGCACCACAAATGTGATAAGGTAAGAACAAAATGAGAAGGCCTGTTTACAGAAATCCAGTACTGGTGGAAAAATACAGTAAATAGGATCTGGGCAAGGGAAGGAAAGAACTCAAACTGGACAGCCTAAAACAAATAATGCCAGCAGATGGAAAATAAGCAAATGTGAGTTACAATCCACAAAGCCAGTGGTAAGCAGTCGGTGGAAGGGATTCCCCGGGAAGCTTTCTGAATGTCCCCAAGATGTTGTTAGCAAACCAGACAGCTGTGCTGTCTGGTAAGCTTCGACCTAAAAATTATCTGGCAAACTCTTAATGTGACATTTCTACACACAAGTCATTAATATACTTAGTAAACTCGAGTTCAAGCCATTCTGTAAACCATCTGCTACCATCTCGGACCAGCATCTATCACGAAATCCATCCAACCTCTTACACAAAATTGTTAATCTCAATCAAGCAGTCCAAGCACCTGGTGTTCTCAGTTTTGATTATGGTAACATGCTCCTCATATGCCATAAGATCAACAACCATAAGATTTGCCTTGTGTCACTTAAAGCAATCTTACGTGTAGCGGCAAGGCTTGTATCTGACTCTACAAAGTGTCACCACAGCCTTTTATAGAAATCTCTCAAATTACCTTGGAGGAATGCTGCTGCTTCATATAAGCCTGTATTTCTACAAATCCGATCCGGATATGACGATCACTGCAGTTTGTACAGGGTGTTTGTCCAGTGATAGACAAGGGATATTCATGAAGGCCGTCTTAATCTTGTTTTACAAAATTGATGTAACATCTATGAAAGAAGAGCAACCCTCTTGATAGCAAGTTGATGACTCTCTTGTTTATTATAGTTCTTCTTTATTATTCTTTATCATGTGACCTATTATCAATGTGTCCATACATCATAGCCTTATTGTTTAAATGTTATGACAGTTTAATTCTGTTCAGCACAAGAGGCTGAGATGATTTTGATTTCCATTGTGTAATTTCCAACTATCAAACATATATGAATACATGGGAGAAGATTCAGGGATGCTTTGTCTACAGATCTCCAAGTAAAGGAGTCTGCAGCACTGTTAATATAGATAAAACCTAACTGGTCGTGGTGCCAGACTGGACGCCTCACCCTCCGCTGTTGTCCCTGAAGCAGACCTGTGCATGATAGAGCATCTCCTAACTGGCCAGCTAGGCATTGCAGGTACTATAGGGGGTCCCTCTGGGATATCCTGGATAGTGTGTGCTTTGCTTGCCACAAAGGTGCTCAGGAGACCTGCAAAAGGTATCTCCAACTGTGTCCGTGTTCGAGACAGTGGAACATGGTCACCAGAATTCTACACCAGTTGTCTCCAAACAACCACATTTGGGTGCTTCTTGGCCCATTTCTTTGTCTGCATGTTGCTCTGGTCTCCTTCTCTCGCAACATTGGGAATGCTTCAAGATGGTCTAAAAGCTAGTATTAAGGGTATTTAGATTGTGTGTGTTTTTTTTTTTTTTTTTTAAACAGGCCTGTACTGTACATGTGTTTTTAGGCATGGGCTCAAACTGTTGCTGTTATCCTTTTAAGACAAAATAATTGAAATGCAGATTAGGATTATACAAAACCAAACCGGAAGGTTCATTTGCCGATAGCGTCACAAAGATCACATCACCCCTGCCATTGGAACACTACATTGGCTTCCTAGGAGAGAAATATCACTTTGAAACATTGTGTATCATACACAAACCAGTTCATGATCTTGCTTCAGGTTGTCCGACAGCTCGTTGTATTCTGAGAATCCGGATCGGCGGTCCCTTCAGTATTCCACAAAATGCTCTGTTCACATTGGAATTGCAGAGGCCGCCCCCAAAGGGGGCCTCGAGGGCCGGCGCCATAACCAACGCCGAGCCCCTGGAAGGATCCGGTTCTGGGGGCCCCAAAGCACCCAGAAGTGGAATGGGCGTGGTCCTTCGAACCCGAGCGTGCCAGAAAGGCGCCATTACCCCCCCCCCCCCCCCAATGTGGGGGCTGGGCGAGGTATGAACCCCCCAATGGGGGGACACCGCCGGCTGAGGCGGGAAATCTGAGGGGGAGTCGCCGTTCACCTTGTGCAGCTCCTTATTATCGTGGAGCGGTAGAGCGGCGCACCAAGGATTTTGAAGACGAGCCTGCGTACCTCGTTGTGATCTTGGCGAGGCGGAGCTCTGCTGCGGGACCTCGTCACTTGGAAGCTCCACGAAGAGTGACCGGCGGGGATTTGGCGCGCTGAGGGACTTTCACGTCTTAAACTCGGCGGTGAGGACAGGATCGTGTGGGGGCCGACTAAGTCGAACCTCTGGTGTAGCCGCTCCAGCGTGCTCCGAGGCGCTGCCTCCGTACTTCCGTTTATTGGCTCCCTGCTACGGAGGAGCACCGTTGCCGGCCTGCCGTTGCTGAGCTCGGCGGTCTCCAGCTCCCTGAGCACAAGGTCGTGCCCTTTGCGACTGCGGTGCATAACGAGCGGCGTACGGCCACGGCTGCCCTGCTACCACGCGCTGGAAGCCGGGACACAAGTTAGCGGAGCGGGGGCTGGTTTTAAAAAAATTTTTTTTAAAGGCCCCCTGGGACAAGAGTGCTGGTCTCGAATCCGGGTGAGAGCGTAGGGATTCCGTGCTGTGCGCACTAAGACTCCCCGCTCGCACTGCCTGTAGGTGGGCGGTGCTGCAGGAGCTCTGCGAGGGGCGGAGCTGGAGCGGTGGAGCCGGGACAGCGGTCTGACATGCACGGGGCACCCGGCGAGAGTGTCGATACAGCCCAACAGTTAAGGAGGCTTGGGAACGGCGCGCAGTGGGGCGATTCTGGCGTCTAGCACCAAGAGCAGTGGGAATCGATCTCTGCTCTGACCGCTCGCAGGAAAAAGGGTGTGGAGGCTGTGCCTCCATTTGGACTTTTTGGGGGCTGAACTTGGGAGCAGCTGCAGGTAGCCTCTAGATTGCATTGGGCTGGGGGCAGGCCCAACGGTGCAGCACCCAGTGTGCAAGTGACAAGGCAGCAAAGAAAGGGCCTTGTGCACGGGCCTGTGCCTGGTCTTGGGGTCAGAAAAGGACAGTAATTGTGAAAGAAAGGACACCGTAATTGTGACAAGGACTTTTGGTGCATAAGGAAAGGCGTCTGCACCCCTCCAAGAAGGAATAGCAAGGGGCTTGTTAAAGGATGCAGTGCAGTGGGGGGGTTGTTACCCGGTGGTGACAACACCCAGTTGAACTTTTCAAAGTTTTGGTGCATAAGGAGGGCGGCAGTACCCCGCCTAGAAGGAAGACCAGCAGGCCACCAAAGGCACGCGTGATGGAGAGCCAGGGCGGAAATGAGCAACCAGGAGAGCTGGGGGAGTTATTACGGAAAATTCGGGCAGCATCAGAGGTCCATGGGACCAGCTGGCTGCAGTCACACTTGGGCCAAGACGCAGGAGAAGGGACAAGCTATCAGCCGCCCGAGAACGTCAACATGCCAGCACCCAGGAAGAGACGGAGGGCAGCATCAAAAACACTGCGGGTGACAGCGGTAATAAAGGATGCCAGAGGACAGACCTGCCGCCTGTAGCCATCCTGGAGACGGCAGGAGCTAGCAGTGATGCCAGCATCGCAGCATCAAGGGGTGAGCATATTGATACAATAGTGCAGGAATGTTTAAAAACAATAGCACCATTATTGCTTAAGGGGTTGGGCACACATGGGTTAGCGACAGCAGGTCCTCAACCTCAAGGGGAGGTATCCGGGCTACCATGGCACTTGATAGACCCGGGCTGCGCGCGACAGGAGCACTTGCAAAGGCAAGTCACGCAGTAGACACTGGGGGGTTTAGGGACTCCCGTGGCAGCATGGGGCGGCGCAATAACAGCAAGCGACCCAGCTAGAACAGCCGCACCCCCGGATGCATACACTAGGCCTTCGCCAGGTACAGCATCAATAACCACCAGGGCCACAGGGCTAGCGAGCCTTATTCCCTTAGCAGTAAAGGAGAGGATATGGAGGAAGGAATTTATTGACATCTTCTCACTGTTAGAGTCTCAATTAGATGGGCTGGACCTGACGGTGTGCGACAAAAAAGATGAGGACAGGAGGGAAAGGAGAAGGGAGCGGAAGGAAAGGAATTTTGATAACTGGCTAGACTCATTTAGAATAATGGCCTGCATTATTGTTTTGAGAAGTTTCCACGCTGCGCGGCCGACCTATGGCTGTACGAGGCCAACATCGACTGGGCACAGAGGCAATGCCCTGGGAGATGCGTGGTTAGAATACGAAAGGGTTTTAGATTAAAGATGCAGACACACCCAGAAATGGAATGGAATGAGGAGGATGTGTCTGGGTTCATACATAAAATTATGGTGGCAAAAGAGGTTAGAACGTGGGCAGGCAAAAGCGAGCAGCCCTTTCGGGGTTAGTTTTACAAAGGGAAGGGCAAGTCATTTCATAGGCCCAAAACATTTAATACATGGAAACTCCCACCCTCCAATGGGCCAGCAGCCATCTGCTGGAAATATGATTCCAACGAATGTACATGGGGGGGGGGCCTTGTGCAAATTCCAGCACATATGCTCCGCGCGTGCCATCCGGCATCCAGCAGCAGGGTGTAGACGCAAGAAAGAACAATGAGGAGATAAAAAAAAGAGGAAAAAAACAGAGCAGTCAAGCGAGGGGGGGGCAAAATAGGGTACACAACTATCAGTTAGCAAAGTCCCCCATCAACACACAGCAACTCCGACGGCTAGCCAACAAGTATCGCAACAAGACAGACGCCGCCATGCTCATGCAGGGTTTTGAGGAAGGTTTTGTTATCCCATTTGACGGTCCTCTATCGCTGGGCGGTGCAAAGAACTTAACGTCAGCACTACAACACCCGGAGGTGGTTCGCAAAAAGCTAGAAAAAGAGAAATCTCTGGATAGGATGGAGGGCCCCCTGCCCATTCAGATTACAAAAGGTTTGGTAATCTCTCCCCTGGGGGTAGTTCCCAAGAAAGAACCAGGTCAGTTCAGACTTATTCACCACCTCTCCTTCCCGGAGGGAACATCAGTGAACAACGGTATCGGCGCTGAAGCATGCTCAGTCGGTTACGCTACAGTAGATGATGCCATTGACCTAGTAAGGGCCTCAGGCCACAGAGCCCTCATGGCAAAAGCGGACATTGAGTCTGCCTTCCTCCTGCTCCCGGTTAACCCCGCAAGTTTTCACCTCTTGGGTTTCCAGTGGGAAGGGGCTGTGTATATTGACAAAGCAATGCCAATGGGTTGCGCGGTATCCTGCGCATACTTCGAACAATTCAGCACCTTTCTGGAATGGGCCCTGCACGACAGGCATCCTACGGGGGGTAAACTACACTACCTTGATTTTCTGTTCACAGGGTCAACAGACTGTGGTGACACCTTGGCGGCATTCCAAGAGTTAGCCGAGGAATTGGGGATCCCACTGGCAGCGGAAAAAACGGTAGGACCCTCAACAAAAATCACATTCCTGGGGATAGAGCTGGACTCTTGTGGAAACATCCAGACTGCCCAAGAGAAAGTGAGGGATTTTAGGGAGGAGATGAGGGGTATCCGCGGCCGTGGAAAGGCAACCCTCCGCGAGCTCCAGCAGTTGATTGGCAAACTCAATTTCACAGCCAGGGTCATCCCCGCGAGCAGGGTGTTTGCCAGGCGCCTCACACAGTTAACAGCTGGGCTCGCTCACAAGCATCACCACGTCAGGCTGGGAGCAGGGGGTCAAGTGGGATCTGCTCATGTAGGACGCCTTCCTGGCAGATTTTAATGGCGTCCTGATATGGAGAGAAGATTGGGTGACAGCCAAGCAGATAGCCCTGTTCACAGATGCAGCGGGTAGCACAGGTTTCAGGGCAATCCTGGGCGACAAGTGGTGTGCAGGCCAGTCTCCAAACAGTTGGCACAGACAGGGCATCACCAACATTACATTTTTGGAGCTCTTCCCCATTGTAGTGGCCCTAACGGTCTGAAAGCGGGAATTGAGGAACATGAAGCTGACACTTTGGTCAGACAACAAGGGGGTAGTACAGGCAAACAGAGGCTCAGCCAGGTGCCCAGATACACTGAGATTAATGCGTCAATTGGTTAAATTGCAGTTGGAAGGGAACATAGATCTGAAGGCACGTCCTGTACCAGGGGTGGAGAACGCAGTGGCGGACGCTCTTTCTCGAGCACAGATGAGCAGATTCAGGAAATTGGCTCCGGGAGCTGAGCAGGTTATGACCCACTTTCCAGATCAGTTATGGGGCCTGGCGGGATAGACTTGTCGGCGCTAGTAAACCAATCCCTCACCCCGGAAGCGGCCAAGCGCTACAGAAAATACGCAGGGACAGTGATGCAAATAGGAGGAATCCAGACACTGGGAGATATGGGCGAGACAAGGAGGGCAGTCTGGCAGTTCATCCAGTGGGTATTCACCGGCAAAAGGTCAAAATCGTGGGTGCAGGCCCATCTGTCTGCCGTTGCTCACTTCACAAAAATTTGCACTGGCCAGGACCCCACGGCCTCTCACTACATCAAAGCAGCGATGAGAGGGTGGAAACGGTCAGAGGGAGTATAGGCAGACAACAGGCGACCCATAGATTTCATGAGATTGGGCCGGCTCATGGACACACTAGGGACAATAGCTAGGGACACCTTCGAGCTAAACCTTTTCAAGGCGGCCTTCGCAACCGCGTTCTTTGGGGCATTTTGTCTCAGTGAGCTAGTAGCCCCCAGGAAGGCTGGACCAGCGGGACGGTGCTTGCAGGCAGCCGACGTGAAACCCGGCTTAGCGGAGGTGGAGCTACTCCTGAGGCATTTCAAAACGGACCAGGCCGGCAAAGGGGCGGTAGTGCAGTTGAAGTGCATCAAGGACCACAGATACTGCGCAGTCTGCTGCTTCCTAACTCACATGGCGGTGCGACCAGCAGGGAAGGGTCCACTTTTTAAGCATGGAAATGGGAGCCTACTAAGTAAATTTCAGTTCACAGCAGTGATGCGCCAGGCCCTCGCCAGAGCAGGGCTCCCCCAGCAGCATTTGGCTCCCACTCATTTAGGATCGGCTCAGCAGCTCAACACGGGATGACCGAGGCAGGGATACAAGCAGTAGGCAGATGGCAGTCCCGGGCATACAGGACCTACGGGAGACCCCAACTACTGTAGGAACTCTTGGCAAAAGACATGGGGGCTGCTGATTGGGGGGGGGGGGGTGCAGCCTCCGGTGCGAGAGGCCGGCTGACATTTGTGACCATTGCTTCAGCAGGAGGGCGACCCCGCCTGGTATGGGTGGTGGGTCACTCGTTTGTATCCAGGATGCAGTCTTGGTGGCAGCGGGCGGGCCACAGGCAGACGGGAAGACCAGTCAACACATGCGTCCGATGGCTGGGGCATCCGGGGATTAGATGGCACCACCTGCCAGCGGCCCTAAGGGACCTGCAGGCGGACACAGCGTGGCACCCGGACATTTTGATAATCCACCTTGGGGGGGGTAACTACCTAGCCCAAGTGGGGAGGAAGGCACTCCTCCAAGCTATCCAGATGGACTTAACAGAGGCGGCGAGGTGCTTTGGTAATACGTCCATCATGTGGTCGGAGCTGATCAGTAGAATGGTGTGGCGGGGGCCGAATCACACAAGGCAGTTGAAAGCTGAACATCGCAGTTAACAAGTTCTGCAAAACCAACGACTTGGAAAGCATCAGGCATGGCCTCATCCACCCAGGCCGCCCAGAGCTCTATAGGCGGGATGGGGTTCACCTATCGGAAGATGGGATACGTGTGTTCTGGGATAACCTGTGGGGCGCAATGGCTCTGGCAGGCTGCAAGTAAAACAAATTTTAAAAAGAGCTTGACGCGAGAGGGAGCCACAGGAAGACGTTAGTCTCCCTGACGGCGTGGCGGATAAGTAAGGGTACAATGGTTGGTTATGGAGACACACCAACAGGGCGGTGTGTGGGAGTAGGGCCACTCACTTTGGGATGCCTCACGGCAGGGTGAGTATGCCTGACAAAGGGGGTAGCAAACTGAGACGGCACTCGCAGCCCAGACCCCGCCGGACGGCAGGGCACAAATGAGACTAACAAGGTAGCAAGTTGGGGCCTAACTCCGGGGAGAAGCCACCCCCCACACTCCAAGAGCGTGGAAACCAACAGAACAATTTTATGACCCAGAAGTGACAAGAAAGGAGATAAGCCTGCAAAAGAACTGACCAATGAACTGTCGATGCGATTTACGAATTTATGATGTACGAATGATTTAAGACAAGCAATGTGTTATGACAAGCAAAGTATATGATTTATGACAACCAAAGTATGACAGTTCGCAAATGATGATTTTATGACCAGGGGGTCATAAAATGATGACCAAAGTATATGCATGTATTCGTAATAAAACTGCGGCCAACAATGACAACTATAACCACAACGCATGTTGGCTGTTTATTATGAGGAATACAGGTGATAGCAGAGTGCATGATATACTGGAGTGGGCACAGTGCGGGGGTTATATACCTATACCTATACCGGTGTGTGCATGGCTCTTGCTCAATCTCCTTGTTTGGTGTTCCGTTCAGTTTTTACCCTCCTGGCATTGGGCGCAAGATGAGTGAAGGTGCCGGAACATACATTATCTTCATTTTTTGGTGTTCACTTGGTAGTAAGGCTTCCTAGCGAGAGATGGGTATGAGGTAAAGATGTTGGTACTCATCTACAATTGTTCCCTTGGGGTTCATGGCGTACTTTCATAGAATAAGAGGGGCGTGGGATGAAGATACTCGTACCATGCTCTGTCACCGTCTTTGGTGGTTAGTCCACCCCGCACGTCTGATATTGTGTGCCAGAAGGGTGTGTGGTGACTATTGTAATTACTGTTATACAGCGCTTCAAGACGCTTCCCTGTCCTGTGTTGGGCCTTGTGGCATCGAGTCAGGCGGGATTGGAGTAAAGAATAAGATGCCGGAATGTGCACTATTCCCGTAACTTACTAGTGTTCAGGGCGTCCGGGCTTTGGGAAAAAGATGTGTGGTAAAGAAGCTCTTCCTTTGCAGGGCCCCTGGGGAATGATAATGCATCGATTCTGATCCTCTGACACTCCTACGGTGCTAATAGCAGGTTGGAAGGAATTGTGTCTGCGCTGGGCCTGACAGGTCACGCAGCAGGGGATTTCTGCTTATGCACCCAGCTTCACCTCTGACGGCAGGGGCCAGGGATTAAGCTTCTTAGTCACCGAAAGCCCTTTTGTATTCGCGGAAGGAGGAGTGTAGCATCTATTATTGTTATCCTTTGATGCAAGGGCCGCCATGTCCGTGAGGTGAACGTGTTGTGAAGGTGACAGACAGTGACTCTAATGCATTCCTACCAGGAACCGCTCCCTTGGGGCTGTCGTGTGCTTTCGCTGCCTGCGGTTGGATGCTTCTAAGGGGTTCTCGGGCTCGCTGAATCTAAATACGTATCCCCTGCTCCTGTGGTCATTTTCTTTGGGTTTTTTTTTATCCACTGAGCCTCATCCTTTGATTACTCTCGTTAGGTGTTTGCCTCTGCTCTATCTTTCCATCCTTCCAGCCCTTTTCCCCCCTCTGCTCTCTTTACTTCCGTTCCAACCTTCTCTATATATACGTGTACTTCAGTTTCTTACCTTTGCACCCCAGTTCTTTACTCAAGTCCCTCCCCCTATTTCTTTACTTCAGTTCCTCCCCCATGGACCATCTCCAACCATCTGTTTACTTCCATTCCTCCTTCTGTAGCACCTTCACTTCCATCTGCCGTGGCTCCCCCTCGTCTCTTTTCACATCTATTGCTCTCCTCTGTTCCTTTCTTTACTTTTTTTGTCCACTTTCATCCCACCCCCGGTCCCTTATCTTCACCCAATTCTTCCGTTATCTTTAACCCCATTCCATCTCGCCGAAACTTCCCCTGTCTTAACCTTTACTCGCATTCCGTTCCCGTCTGACTAAATGCTCCCCTCATGGTTATTTAGCAGTCCTCTCTCCGCCACCTGTGCTTCTATCGCCACCCTCGTTCACTGACTCTACTTTCTCTCCCAGGAGTTGAGAGTTCCCCGAAGTAAGCGATCGGTCATGTGGGCGCTATCTGCCAGCACCGAACGTGAAACACCAGGGGCCTTGGATTCGCAAACACCGCGGTGAAATGAAGTCCTCACAGCACCCTCGTGAGCCTTCCAGCTGCCTCCCGCGAGCACGAGCTGACCCGCCGGTGACTCAGGCGCCGCACCCTCCCTGACCCTCAGCAGGTCATGCTCTGAGCCGAGACGCGCGCCTTTATTCCCTCGTCCTACCCGAGCTGCGCTGTCTTCACAGCCGGGTGACTGACGCTGCAGTGACTTCTCCACGGAGAATGCCTTTGAGGGTCCCAACCTATCACCGCCGCCTCTAATGGCTAATTATTACACTTGGGCTGTACATGCCACTCAGCTGCCTCATTGCATTGGTGACCCTTTAGTTCAAGGCCTCTGTTGCTTAGCATGCACGAAGCCGACACTAGTATGTGTTTTATAAAGCACCTTTTGTAGATTTATGCAGTTAGTGCCAGGTCGTTCAGAACATTCCATTTTCCCATCTTGGCTTTGGGGATAGACGCTCCACCGTGGAGGCACACATGCACCCGCTGCAGTATGTTCCTTTAACAATAAACCAGCGCACGGTGTACATTCATCGGCAATCCACATGTCTGAAACGGGTTATTCTACAGAAGTGTATTTTTGCTGCTGTCTCGATTCTACCACCATGTGGCAGTTCGGAAGTTTAAAAAAATAAAGTCCTAAATCGATAATTTCTTGTTATTCCCTTTATTAAATAATCAAGTTGGCAGTACCCAAACCCCATATAATGTGTTCTTCATGGACACCCCTGATTAAAAGATTGATATACGTTTGTCTCCCTTTTTGACAAACTCAGACTGCTTGAGTAGCTCTCCTTTAAATCCAATCTCCTGGTTAATCTCTTTTCCTCCCATCTTTTTGTTCTGAACAGGGAATCTGTTTTATAGGTGTGGGGCTATCGGTCGGGGGCACCTGTGATGGGCAGTACAGGACACACCCCTTAAAACCTTAGGTGAAAATTCCACTCCTTCCCTTCTACTCATTTCTTCCCTTTATCCAAACAGAGCCCTGGGCTCCTCTCCCAGGTTGCCCGTGGTTAAGTGTAATCTCGTCGTAAGTCTGTTATGGTCGGCCATGTGATTGTTGCGGGTCTGGTGACTCTAGGGTTCCTCCGAAATATTAACGGACAGTGATAATGCCCAACCACCACTATGTAGAGTGTACAGTACCATTGTCGAAGTGTATAAAGTCAAAATGTGTTTTTTATTTTAGTATCTGTTTTTTTGGCTGGAGATGGAAGTCCTTTTTACCTCGTGCCATCCTAGCATGGTTATAGAGGATGAGCATTCCCTCCTCAAAATGAGGGCCCCTTGAGCTTCTTACTTCAGAGGGTTGAATCTATCATTTGCCCATCCAAGCGAGCAGCTCGATTTCTTAAATTGTGTTGAGTAAGTAGGTCTTGATTAAATGACCAAGCGCTTCCACCTCGCGGTAACCCTTAGACACTGGAGCTCCTCTTTACTCGGGAAGGTGCTCTCTACTTACCTGGTTCTACAGCAGCACCTGTTTCTCTTGGTTCTAGGTAAGTTCAGAGGGAGAAACCACAGGGGGAGCCCTGAGAAATTAACCATTTACTTGACAATTAACCTGCCTTGGATGAAGTTGCTTCAGACTTTAGCCGGAAGTGGCCTCTTTGGACTGGCTTCCAGTGGAAGCCAGATGATGCTTGGAGGTGCTGGTGGGCACCATTTAGAGATTTCAACTATTTGTATGGCTTTACTATTATTCCTGCTGTATGTGCTCTTGCAGTTCGGTGCTTTGTGAATGAGCATCATTGTTAAACACCGATTCCAAGGCCTGTGTGTTTTTTTGGTTTTTTGTGTGCTTCAGGTTCTGTCTGAATTGTAGTATCAAGGAGTTGATGTTTCTATTAATGCTTGACTTTCTCTCGGGGAGCGTCTGATCAGACCTAGCTTTTGGATTGACTTTTGGTGTGAGCACCTGGAAGACGTGAGAGCGCTTAATTCCTACATAGGTGAGTGTGGTGTGAAGGATTGTGGGCAGAATGTCATTGTTTGAGATAAGTAGTTTTAGTGCCCGCCTGGGTTGTATGCTGTCTTTACTCCTTGTATTGAGTATGAATTAATTGTGCTGTAAGCTCATCATTCTCTGAGTGCAATCAATGAATAGTATAGTCGAAGTGAAAACTGATCGAAATAGTTGGTCGAAGTAGAGGAGATAAACGCATCTGCACAATGGGAGCATAAAAAGTAAAGACAAAGTCAGAATCCTGATGAACAGAATTCCCCCGCAACCCGGGAAGAAATCCCGTGTTTGGCACTGAACTAGCAGTTTGAGAATGTTTGTTTATTTTTTGGGCGGGAGCATAAAGGGCAGTAGAGCTTGTTAAAAAAAAGACACCTGCTCGAGAGGTGGCGGGGTGGAGCAGTAACAAGGCAGGGGACAGCTGAACACTGACAAACAAATTTGCTCTGAAAATGATTATGGAGCACAGTAAGACTGTCCGACATTATGGGTTCTGTTTGGCAAATGAGTGTTGTTGGTTCTCCTGGGCAGACGTGGGTCAATTAGTGATACCAGTTGCTAGCACGATGTTGCTGTTTGCGAATCCTGTGCACCAATCTGAATTCTAATCTTGTTGAATTAAGGAATCCATAAGTCTTTAAGTTTTAGTTGCTCCCTGTTGTGCCTTTTCTATCAGTGACTCTAATGTAAAATCAAGCTTGTCTCTTTATTAAAGATTGTTTAAATAAAATAAGAGGGTGGTGGTATGGTTGTTCTTTGCGGTTCATTGTTTCTGGGATGTCTCTTTAATGGTCTGTCTCCAGAAGGGTCAAATGGCGTTTTGCAATTTCTGCTTCCCCCTGATTTTGATGAAATTTCATCAGACTGGAAGGAGCAAAGGTTACTGCGACCGATGAATGGAATATTTTGCGGGCATAGTCAAGTGCCACTGCAAAGCCCTATTTGACAGGAACTCAGGTGGCAAGTTAGGATGTTATAATATACTGTTCATAGGGCCCAATTATGAGTCCTCCCGAGCGATGGCTCCATGTAAGAGACCTCCAGCCCTACTAACAATATCCCAAAACCACACCTGGTGTCTTCCTTGGTTTTTGTACACACAGATTGTTCTTTCTGAAACCAGGAGGAATCTGTATTGAACACAAGTGGAATCTAGAAATCAATCCTGATCCAGCATGATGTTGTTTCCCATTCCTGCACTAACGAATTGTAATGGAACACAGCAGAGGAAGAGTTACCAGATGGAATTGGTAATTACGGCTCTGGTAATTCTGCCCTGACCCCCACTCCATGCTTTTCTACCGAAGTATGTGAAATATAGGTTGGAGTATTCTTAATTCTGCGTCCCCTCTGAAAAGGCAGAACGCTTCAAAAGATAACACATCAATGCCATTTTTTCGGAAAATTTCTTCTAAAAATGTTCCATCCCCAGGAGCAGTTCCAGTCTAGAAATGTGGTGGAGATGATCATTTGTGATTGCTTGAAGGAGTGAGCGATGAGGAAGTTATGACACACCTTTCTCTTTAAAGTGCATAGGTCAGAATGTTGGGTAGGTCAGTTCAGAGTTCTTAAAATCGAAGTAAAAGCCTGGTGAGTTGGCAGTCAGACAAGACTTTGCAATAATCTCCCTTCAAATATACACTTTGGATGTCAAGATTGCATTTTGAATGAATTCTGGATTTTCTTGCTACTAAAATGAAAACTCACAGGCAGTCTTTTTTTTCTTTTCATATGTTTCAAATCAATATTTTGCCACCAGACTTCTTCATAGTAGATTCTGCAGTTTCGTCTGTCATGGCCATTTGTTTTCTTTCTTTGCATAATCCAGATTCCAGAATTTATCCTCCTTCAGAAAACTGTCTTAGATTGCGTGATCAGCAGTGGAGCACAGTGTGTGCAGTTATTTGATCTGAAGTGGAGCAAAGCATCTGGTTGTGGACGGTGAATGCTGTTTAGTAATGTTTTGGGTAGTTCAAGGGGAGTTTTGTAAGCATTGTGTCCGATGGATTGGTGTGTGGGATTGCTGGCAGTGAGTTGAGTGGAGCAATGCGTCAGGTTTTCTGTATGAGTGAAGGCAATGTGTTTTAGGGCCAACCGGACATGGATATTGTCCATAGCTATGCATTGTTTTGGCGAGTAGCTGAGGAGAGTACCTGCTTTGACACATTTTTTCATAATCTGGTCACAATCACCTAGGACTATATGTGCAATACGCCAGGCTACAGGGTTGGTGAGTAATAAGCAGCAGGAAATTAATGATGCTTTAATGGCCTACTACACACAACTTCATGATGACATTCGGGGGATAGATTGAGAAGGTACAAGCCGATTTACGAAGGATACCGATGAAATGCTTTACTGGGGAACAGAGTCAACCATTGAAGGTTCCTCTAATAAAGGACAAATTAGATGGGGCAGTTGGTCAATTAGCGGGGGCCCCACGGGCTGATGGGTTTCCGATGGAGTGGTAAGCCTGTTTTAGACCTTAGTTGACTCCTAAGCTATTGAAAGTGTTCCAAGTAGCTGAACAGCAGACAGTTCTGCCACAGTCACTAAGAGAAGCAACTATTATGGTCCTGCCAAAAACCGATAGGCGACTCATTGAATGTTAAGTTGTATCTTCCACTATTCTCTTTAAAAATAGATTATACGATTCTGGGAAAAGTGACGGGCAAATAAGCTTATTCATTTGGTAACTGATGTAGTATACCATGATGAAAATGGTTTTGTTCCTGGTCAAACTACAGGTTGAAATCTGAATAGATCATGTCATGTACAAGGTAGAGAAACACTTTACTAATAACTGGGTGGCCCCTCTTGACATTGCGAAGGCCTTTGATACACTGAAGTGGCCTTTATTATTGACAGTACTGGAGAAGCTGGGAGTGAGGCCTGTATTTTTAAAGCTGGTTGCGTTACTGTACTCCATTATCATTAGCAAGGTTCAAGATAGGAATTATGGTGTCACCACTCTTGGAGGTGAAACAGGGATTGAGGCTGGATGAGGGGGGCCGGGCAGGGGGGGAAGGGTTCCCCTATGTATAAGATTCTCATAGCCTGAAATTGAAATGGGAATTACAATTGGATGTCACAATATCAATGGGTGAGGTGTGTAGAGCATACTAAATTGGTTTCAAATATTTCCCAATTAAAATGCACCAAGTTGAACTACTGTAATCAAATATACCTTTCACCTAAATACATCAGTTGCATGTGTGAGGGGGTACTCCCTGAGTGCCTACAATGTGGTGCGCTAGAAGTAGATTTCTGTCGCATGGTATGATTATGCCGAGTGATTGTAAATTATTGGGGAGAGGTTGTGGAAATAATATTGGAAATAACAGATCAGTGAATAGTGTGACCCACAAGAATGTCTACCAGGCCTAGCATGATATATCAACTAAGCCTATTTGTTGGTTTGTGGACTTAATATTCGTATTGACTAAATGATGCATAGCAATTGCCCGGAAAGCAGCAGTTGCGCCACAAAAAAAAAAAATGGTTGAATGTCTGAACCCAGGGCGGTGGCCCAAAGAGAGGCAATTCAACGAATAGCCAGACTGATGAAAACAGGTAGCATGTGCTGCATAAGATGGATCTATGGTGAGGTTGGAAGCAAAATCGTATGAACGTCCCCCTTGAACTATGGGCTGTGAAGGGCACAGTGATTGCAGCAGCATTGGTTGACTGGATGTGAGATATTGTACATAGCTGATATGCACTGATAGCCTCCTGCCTGCTTGTTTTATTATGCCTTTATTTCATATGCTTAGTCCAAACTCCTTTCTCCTTTTCTGGAAATATATTTGTATATTAAGAGCCGCTGTCCCTTTCGTTTTACTGTTTGAATGATTCATAGATGTGCAGTATGTACAAAAGCTCATCTACTTATGTTAGCTACACGGTTGGAAGTAGATTGAACTAGAGACTGTATTTCTGGGTCTCAAAGTGCAAAAGGGAAAAACAAATCAAAAAGCTATGAAAAAAGGATATGAAGTGTAAATTCTTTGTATTTTGTTAATGTTGTCAGTTTCATTTTAAAAGACAAATTCATCATGATTTATTTTTTGTGTTTTAGCCAATTCATCGAGAGCCAATCGTAATTTCACCCGGAAGAAGGGTATCTGAAAACAGCCAGTCATCCGAGGACTTTGATATTGATGCAGAGAATAATGTTGGACACTTGGGTTAGTGCTTGTTTGTGCTCCTCTGGTGGTAGAGTAAATGATGATGGTTGGAAAATCTGAAACAATAATGGATTATAGTTCTAATTCAAGTGGCACAGCTACTTTGGTGGCCTGTGTCAGTACCTCTCTGATTCTAGGCTTGCTTTTGTAGCATTGAACAGTGTCCTTCAGCCTTGAAGGGTTAGCTAGTGGTTCTGTGGGCTGGGGCAATTTTATGAGTAGACATTTCTCATGTGGAGGGCGCAATTCTAATGGATTAGGTAGGGGTTTCTTTCATAGAGGAGGACCCCTCAAAAGGGTTTGGCTAGGTATATTGTACGTGGTGGGATTCTCAGGATGATAGCATGTGCATTCCTCAGTTTGGGGGTACAATTCATTTTGTATGTGTTAGAAATGGGGTTTCTGGTTCGCTAGGGTATGCACCCAAGCCAGGCAGAACCCACCACTGTAGTCAGCGTAAGGGAGTTACACACTCCAGATAACCCCTACTCACCCCCTTGGTAGCTTGGCAGAGCAGTTGGGCTTATCCCAGAGGCAATGTGTAAAGATTTTGCGCAACACACACCAGTGACACACTAGGTACACCACAAAAGAGACTCCACACGTGTTATATGCAATGTATGAGGTATTTTTATATAAACTTAAGACCACAATCGCATAAATCACAATTACTTTCCCAACTAGGTAATTGTCATAACATCAAAGGTCCTAAATCACTTTGGCCAGCTAGGCAATTGTCATAACACATGTAGTGCACTGAAGTAAATAACTGTAAGTTGCACATTTCTTAAAAACTTTGTGAAAACATATAACGCCACATTTAGTGCGCCCTCACTGTACATATGGTGCAGTTTCTGAGAGGGGTACTTGTCCCCCATCATGGCCAGGTGTAACCGGCATAACCCACAACATTAGGCCATCAAACTCTTTGTATTGTACGTAAGCACATGTGACCACAAACACTTAGTATCATATGTGAAGCACAATATCAGGGCCTACAGAAAATGCTGTTAGGTTCACATAAATCACCACATTTCATTATGAAATTCCAGACCACAGTGCATTTGCGGGCCTATTACAGATAATACGTTACTCGGAGTGGTTTCATTGAAATCAACTCGCAGTCTGGTCCTCCGTGGAGGATTCGCTCCGACTTGCTAAAGCATACGTGCCCCCAGGAATGTGCATACAACGGAGGGGGGAGGGCACACCCCCTTCCCCTGCAGGGAGTTCTCACTGGGTCCCCAGAGGGTGAACCAATGGAGTGTGACTGCCCGTGAACACGTGCGGACAGTGCAGCCAACTACCGCTTTCTAACGATTGCAGACGCCGTGGTGTGTCTGAGACCCTCCCAGGTCTCTTGGACCGCCGCCCGAGATCCTGCAGAAATGATCCTTGGTATGCTACCTGGTGCGGGGACTCCGTTGAGGACTCGCCCTTGTCAGCGCCCGTCGCTCAAATGCCCCTGGTATGTGCCAACAATGGAGGGGGGGGGAACACCCCCCCCCCCCCTTCCCGTCTGCGGGGAGACTTCCCTCAGTCCCCTCCGCCTTTGAAGTGGCTGAGGCAGCTGCCCGCAACACGCAGTGTAGCGGCTTAATTTAAATGCGGCATGGGAATGGAGGTGAGGCTCCTGCCGCCTTCTCCTGGGAAGCGTCTCTGCTCACCCCGTACCTGAATCTGCACTCAGGAGGTGCTGGGTATACAGTTGCTGGTTCTCGCACCGAGCAAGGCAGCTGCCGTCGTCTTTTCCCGGGTGCTGCAGGACAGTCTTTGGCTTCCTGTACCGTTGCCAAACAACGGGGAAATTCTGGACGCGGGTGCCTTCGCTGCCAGGTCTAACATTAGGTATTTCTAGGTATTGGGGACCTTCCTATTTGCTATGTAGTCGTTGGGATGAGAGGCATCTTTGATAGTTTATGGGGGTGTTCTTTGAGTAATGAGGCTCATTGGGAGTGGTATGGGTAAATATTATTTTTATGGTGGATACATAGGATGCATGTGTTAGTGGGATAGCTTGGGTAGGTTGATTTGGTGTTCCTCAAGTGATATGGCACCCCATACTTTCAGGTATGCGGACATTCATTGAGAGGAACATTTTCATTGAGAATGGGGCATATGCTTAGTTGTTCATTCTCTTTGTACATAAATGTACATCTCGAAGGTGCATTTAGAGAAACCATAGGTGAAAATGACTGGCATTTGCACAGTCGAGTGCACTGCATTACATGCATAAGTACAGAAGGCAAATCAGACTTGTGCTCTCATGCACTGCTCAGTGTTCGTATCCTGATAATAAATGGGGACCAGTTAATGTTGTTAATATTGTGGTATTCTAAGTGCATGGGTTGATAAATCATCACAAAGGAACCAGTCCCTGGGCAGGATAGAGAGCTTCTAGTCTTACCTTCAAGGTAGCAAACTTTAGTTAGTCTACCAGCACACGGTGGGCTGTTTCTCGTATTCACCACATCTCCTGAAGGGAGAACACAGCACAACAGTGTCAGTGCCACCTGATTGACAAACAATGATCTTCACTCCTGTTGCAGACAGGATCTGCAGTCTGCTTATACCTAGGCAATTATAACAGTTTGTGGGAGAATGTGGCAGGAAAGGTGGCATCCAACAACTAAGAATAATGGAAAGCCTTTTTGGGTGCCTCCTTTTTCCAATAAAATTCATATGCTGTAGAGCCCAAGGACTTGAGTGCATGAAGAAGAGATGAAAAGTGATCCAGATAAATGTTGAAAATAAGTTTATTGCTCTTTCAGTCTTCGGTAATGGTTATTAAACTTGTTACTCTGCATTTGTTTTTGTTTACAGGCCCTTTGACTAGCAATGCTCAAAGAACAAGTCCTGCCAAGGGTTTGACCAGGAACAGCCTGGAGAGGGGCTCCCTTCGGGACCGGATGGCCAAATATCAAGCCGCAGTATCCAAGCAAAGCAGCTCTTCTGCTCCTAAGGTGGGGTGTTTCCTCACTGCTCATCCTGTATTGCCCTTCTGTTTGACTTCTGCAGTTGACTTGAGTGCTTCGCTGCCAATAATACTGTTTGAAAGTCTTGTTGAGACCTCTTGTCAGTGTTGTGACCTTTGGTGGGAAAGAGTTTTGGTGGTGTGTGCATCCTTTGTGCTGAAGAACTTTGGATAGTGAGATGTCTCCTATAAGGCACAATGCTAGAGGCAGGTATGGGTTCATTCTCTTGAGCTTGGAGTTGTAACGAGGGGGTCCTTTTGAGGGACTGGTGAAGAATATTCTATTATATTGCTGGTATTTCTATATGTCACAGTCTATCATTAAGACTGTCTACTAGACTCGAGTCTGCGAAGGAAGCTTCATAATTGTACTGAGCCACCGGGTGATGTGTTTTGGTATTGTGTGCTAGTCTATGTGTATGTTGGGTCACAATGTCTTGGCATTGGTGCCTGAGAGGTGAGGCTCAATGTTGTACTGACCAATTACTCTTATCTTAAATTGGGAACATGCCTGTTCTGCTGCCAAAGATAGTTAGAGCATGCTGTTGATTATGTGGCTAGTCTGAACTAAGATGAATGTGTTTTTGCCCTTCAGTTTGAGTTTTGTGTGTATACTATCTGCGGTTGTTAATATTTGTGAATAGTCTCCAATGTTTGTTGTTGAGTCTGAGGTGTAGTGAATTGTTGGTATGTGGTGTATTGTGTTTGTGGTGTCTGATAGTGGCTAGTCCTTTGACCAGCAATATGGTAGCCCGCTCTATGACCTATCTGTGTTTTATTGGAGGTTTGAGAGTGTGATGTGTTCTCCAGTTTTAGTTTAAGATATCATACCATGTTTGTGTGGCATACTTTGGTTCAGATTTGGACAGTGTGGAAGCTGCTAATGAAATAGGACTGTGTGATGTGTTGGGTTTATGAAAGATGTTTTGTTGATTATGTTCTGTTGGATGTTTGTATGTGGTATATCTTGGTAGCATGCGTTATCTGTAGCACTATGCTAGCTGACTACAGCCCTCATTGCAAGCTGCTGTTTTACATTCCAAGTGATGACACAAGGCATAATATCACCATTTGCTGCTTTGAGTACCCTGGTGTCCACAAACCTTGACGCAACATTTCAGGGCCCGATTTCACCTGGTGCGGACGTATACCTAATGAAATCCTCCAGGGGGTATGGACAAGAGCACAGTTTGGCCCACCCTGGCCCCTGCAGCACAGCAGGGGTGCAGACTACACTCCCCAAATTAAGCTTTGGAGCAGGGTACGCTCTCTGTACAGCTCATGTCCTTTGGTGTCTCTTGTGTATTCAAAAGTATGTTGTTTGATGCAGCTCCCATCCTTTTATCATAGGCTGGGACATTCCAGGCCGATGAGTAGGTAGGCGGACTACTGATCAACCTGCTTTTCTGGCAGTGGGAGGCCTAATTGCACAAATATGAGTAGCCTGTCTCATAATGAAGAGCCAGTGTAGTGTGCCTTGTTCCATGTACACAAATTCTTAATCTGGTTTATCTGTCCCATTGCTTTTTCATGCACCATTCTGTACTCTCATTTATTCCTGTATGATGTTATGTTACATGTACTCGCCTGTGTATATCAAGAGAATTCTGGACCGCATGCTCGATTCGGTTCCTCGACTATACTGAATGACTCCATTATATGTTGGTTTCTGGACCTTCTGATCTCCATTCTATGCTCTATTATTTGTCACTTTTGCTCTTTACTTGTTTTTCATCTCACTCTGTAGAACGTTCCAACGTGTACCAGTGGAACTCTTCTAACATGCTGAACTTGCTGTCCTGTGCTCCTGTTTGGTTGCTAGTGGGGCACTTCGAAGTCTTTCTGTACCATTAAAGCTCTCTTGTTCGTTTACTAGCTGATCTGTCTGCTGTGCCCTTGCTTATTCTCTATGTATTTTCATTTGTCCTGCAAAATTCTTTCCAGCTCTCCTGCTTTTCTACAACAGGACTCAGTTGCATGATCTCCCATCTTTACCAAGTAGGCTTATCCTGTGTCCTGTGAGGCCTCCATATCTGTGCGAGTGGAGCTTGTTTCCATTCTCTCGTTTCTTTGGCAGTGATGATCGTTGCTGTGTTCTTTACTCTGTGCCATTGGCACTGTCTTCTACACCCTTGTTTCTGTGCTCGAGGAGCTAGGTCCTAGGCTCTGCCTTTTATAAACCATTGGACCTGTACTCTGGGCTCTTTTCTCAACTAATGAAGCTCTATTCTTTGCTCCAGTTTCTACACCAGCAAACCTTTGTCCTCTCCTTCCATTTCTATGCCAGCAGAGTTGTATCATGACCTCTCGTTTCTCTACAGTTAGAGCTGTATTCTGTGCTTTCATTTCTGAACTATTGGACTTCCGTCCTGTGCTCTCATTTCTTTATAGTAGGAGCCTTGAACTTCACTGTTCTGTACTGTTCAAGCTCTATCCTGTGCTTTTGTTTCTGTAACACAGGCGCTGTTCCTTGTGCTCCCACAGCGCCAACTTTTGTCATTCTAACTTTAAAAAGGAGCTCCATTTCATGCTCCTCATTCTGTATCAACAGAACTTCATTCTATGCTTCCATTTCTATATCTGGGGAAGGCGAGTCAGTCACCTTGATGGTTAGGTTACACGCTTTATGTAGAGCACATCTTAAACATGTTGTTTGTGGGTTTTTGGGGATTGCCGTTGCATCTGTGTGTTGTGTAGGGAGCCTCGACCAAAAGAGGGATGGGAGCAACTTTTACACATGTTCTTGGTCTTTCGTAGAATGACCTTCGAAGCAGCAGCAACGGTATCCGGAGCCACAAGCTGCAACAAAAGGAAAATGTGCCTCCAGAGTCTCCTGGCAACCCCCCTTCCGAAGAACCTGCACTGGCAGGGTCTGTGGCTGCTTCACCGGTACAAGTGAGCATCAGTCCAGGCACAGCACCATCCCAGGAAAAGTTGCTGCCAGAGTCTGTGACCATCTTACCTTCAAATGTGAGCGTTGTTCCAGGCTCTGCTGGTTCACCATCCTACAAAGACAGTGTGTCACTCAAGCTAGAAGATGCAACACAATCTCAAGAAAATACTGTGCACCAGTCATTGGACTCATTGTCTCCCCAAGGCAAAGGGGTGCCCCTGGATGTGAGCTCCCCACCTCCCAAAGAGAAAATGGGGTCTGGATTTCTTGGCAGTACACCGTTTCAAGATGTGTCGCCTGGGGTTGCAGGTACCTTGCTATCACAAGAGGGTATGTCACTGCAATCACAGAGCACAACTCAATACCAAGCAGATGAGCCACAAAGATCAGACAGCCCCAAGCTATCTGAGGAGTGTGCTCTGCTGAGCTCTGCAAGCTCCCTAACTTACAAGGAGTGTGTGCCTGTGGACTCCCCTACTATTCAACCTTCCAAGGAGAGCTCTTCACCAGGCACTGGTGGTGAACTTCTTAACAAGGACCGCGTGCTTCAGGGATCTGAAGGATCTCACCCTTCTGGCGATCAGGAAAAGGTGAGATGTGCTGATGGTGGCAGAGATCACAATTATCCTAGGCAAAAACTGATGTATGAGAATGGCTCTTTTGTGAAATACTTTTCCAATGTTCTTTCCTGATGCCACATTTTTTTCCTAGAGGTTTTTTATCCTCTTATGGAAGGCAAGACTATATTTGGAATGTGCAGTAGCAAAGCCTTTTCTATTTCGGTTACACTTACCACTAAAGTGTGACATTGAACTAGCTATTGGTCTGACACATTTTATATTTTTTCCACTGCATTTTAGAAATCACCACTTTTTGTGCATAGCATTTGATGTAGTATATTGTAATATCAGAATTTATGTACTGGTTTAATCTTGATGTGCACAATATGGTAGTAGGGAATCAGTACGGATAAGGGAAGAAGTCAACCAAAACATGAACCATTACGTGTGTATTAAATAGAGGGCTACCCATGTTCTGCAGAGCCCCACCAAGCTTCAGCAGTCAACTGTGCTTCTTGGAGCCCCTTGGACTGGAGTTTTCAAGTCCCAGTTGTGAGTCATTTGGTTTGAGCTTCCTCAGATGTGTGATCTTCTCCCTTTCCAGTCTCTCTCCTACCTTCCATTCACACCTTCCAGTCCGGCTTAGATACGACTGTGATGACTCCATCTATTACATTTCTTCGTAAGCTGCAGCAATGTGTCATTATTGTTGGGGTTCTCAATATAATTCAGGGAAAATACGAATTCTGTTGCGTTCTTTAAAAAAAAAAAAAGAAATATCTCTTCTTGGCACCAGCTTTGCCACAGATCTTTCAGGTATGACACAATAGGCCCTGTCCTCTTAAAATCTGTGGCTTTGTGTTGATTCTTAGTTCAATTAATGTTGTCTCCCGTATGCCATCACATAACCTATGAAGTGTGTAAACACTCAATTGCATTATTCAGCTTTTACCCATCAGTGTCGTAAGTCACCCTCAAGATCGTATTGGTTGTAGACTAGCCACCTTTTCGAGGTGTTCTGGTTTAGTTTCGAGTTGCACAGTACCGGAGATGGCATAGAAATGAATTTATCCCCAATGTTTGAGGTGCTCCTCCTGTCTTGCAACATTGTTCCTCAACACGAGAAGTTCGTTCATCAAACTTCTATCTTTCACTTATTTCTCCACTTTGGTCTTCATTTTGTGTAGTAGTACACCTTGCCCAGAGGTGACCTTGCACTCTGTTCTGCATGTGCTTTTTTTGTAGGTCTTAGAAGATCTTTAATAATGTGACCATGCATTGAGAAGTCACAAGTGGTCCGGGCTCCCGCCTATATTGCACGTCATCATTACTGTTGGGCTGAAGGTGAACAAATAAAATCTTGTTTCTTTCATATTTACTAGTGTTCTGACTTGCAGGTATTTGCGGTCTGTCGAAGATTAAAGTAAACTAACTTGTCTGGCTCTAATGGGACTCTGTTTACTCCACTTCCTAGTGCCCCGTCCTTATTGAGGACCAGAACTGGTTCTGTTTTTCCTCCAAACCCTCACTGCGTGCAACATTAGTTCTTAGCAGCACAAACCATAATCACCCACCTCAGCACCCAGATGAATGGACACTTGTGGTTATTTTTAAATATTTTTGTTAAATGCAACCCAGTTTTTTTCTTATTTGCCCAGTTAGCTAGCTTGCGCAGCAAATACTCTGCGACAGTCTTGGAGTCTCAATCCGAGAGTGCAATAAGGCTGTAATTTCTGGGGTCATTTTTTCCCCCTATTTATGTATCAGTTGAATGATCGAACCTTTCCACGAAGGAGGTACTGTACCAGCATTCAAAACTTTAGAAAATAGCCAGTACAAAAGAGAACTCCAGAGTATAGGATCATGTTTTATGATGTTGCTAGGCATACCATTAGGCCTGGGAGCCCGAGAGGCTCGACTTGTTTATCAACGAAACTATGCTATCTTGTTTTATGAATAGTGATGTATTATGATATGGTTCTCTGGTAGTTGGTTGTGCGCTATTACCTGCATAAAGAACTCTAATGTATGCTTCCCATTATTCAAAGGGAATAAAATAATCATTTGCTGGTTTATAGGCGTTATGTAGGTAGTCATTCGCCATCCTGAGAAACCGATGAGCATCTGGGCGACTTATGTTGCAGTAAATTATAACCGAGATTTGGGCACATGGAGGCTGAGATCATTAGTCTATCCGTGACATCCCGTCTTAGCATGTGGATGATCTATTGAGACTTCCACTGTTTAACTACTTTAAATTGGGTTCAACTACTGGGTCACATGCATATAAAGATCCATTTGCAACCCAGTACAACTTTCCGTTAAAGTCTTTGCCTGACATTTTGAACTTGAGAAGAATAGAGTTAGTTAAAAGGGCTTCTTTTTGCTGGCCAGAGGACGAGAAGTCCATTGACATCCAGTGTAACAGGGCAGAAAAGGCCCCTTTACTCTGGATGAGAATGGGCATAATATCCCACGACATCTGGTGCTAGTGGTTGAAAATGAGTGTCTTCTCCGTTTATTAATTCAAAAACCCCTTTGTACCCAAGCACCTTTGACCATAATAGAGAAGGTAAAACTGCATCTTTATATCTGATGCAAGTTTGCAAAAAACCCCGTAATGTTCAGTGTAAAATGATAGAAAAGCGTCAATATAGCCAAGTGCAACACCGTGAAACACTTTTACTCTTGTATTGTAAGGTGATATGTTTTTACTTTTGAGGACATTTTGAGGAACTACTTTGCATTGTCTCTGCGAGAGTAAGCAAAAAGGGTACTTTAATCTCGATTCAACTGGTGTAAACCTAAACAATGTTCAAGTATAGTGAAAATAATGCCATTTACACCTTTTAAAGAGCAAAAGAAACCTGTTTACAGCTAGTGTAAGTAGGGAAATGCTCTGTTACACTTGATATAAAGCCCCTTTTAAATATTGTGCAGGTGCTAAAACAACCGTATACATAATGCAAGACGATGGAGACGCCTTTTTACATACAGTGCACGTGTATGTGAAAGTTCATAAATAAGCAGTTGAAGAAGAAAAAAGCAAGCAAGTGAAAGTGCTTTTGCATGAAGCTAGTTAGTCTGTTGACACCCGGTGCGAGTACATCCCAGCTGCTGGTCCAGTCTCAAGACTGAGTTGCATGATTCTTCTCTATTGGTTTCTATTTCAGGACAATATGTGGTTTGAGAACAGATTGACCTGGTTTCGGGAGAGTTGGGTGTGTTGTAGCTTATGACTGTAGAAAATCTCCTGAAAAAATAACCCTTTAAAAAATAGCGTGCATTTGATTTCATTTTACAGGTCTTTGTATTGGAGAATGGTCCTTCTGCTTGCAGGAATGCCACAGATAACAGTAAGTGTCTTGAATTTTAAGCCAGTGCCTGTTCACTGACTGTCCCTGGGTAATCCGCTCAAACAACTATTTAGCACCCAAACTCCAACCCTACCAGTTTCTGACTGGATTAGCTGCCCCCTAGTTCACGCCCTAAACAACCTTTACCCTCTCACTGCACGTATGAGTCCCTCTTGTCTGGGAATCCCCTCTGCTAGTTCACAGAAGCCTTCATTAGTTCTTTCAGTCTCATTCTGCCTTCTTGGATGGCTTTATTTCTGGCCTCTCTAGCCTGCTGTGCACCTACCCATTACCTATCACCCTGCCAGAAATGCTATCCCATGAATGTCCAGGAATTTCAAATCAAAGTTTCCCTTACAAGTATAATCCTTTGGCGAACACTGGCATCTTAGAAGCATATACCAATGTATTTTCCTCTTGCTAGTCTATGCATCTCTCTTCCTTTATCCTTTAGTTTTTACTCCTCTTAGTCTCCATCCTTCCTCTCGCCTGTTTACAAAAAAACTCCATCAAAGCCAAATAAAGCTGCCACCGCACCTGTGCTGAGATGAAGTAATCCCCCAGGGCACTGGGACATTTAATGATTAAGTCATTGGCAAATTGATACTGTGGTGGATTTGTCAGGGGAGGCAGGTGTGGGAGAGAAGGAAAACTGGAGGAGGATGCTTGTCACACTGTCGAAATTGGGTCGAATAGGGGCCAGGACAAGAGAGAGGCTATGAGACTAAGTGTGTTTTGGTGTGCTGCAAATCGGTGGAAAGGGTGGACTTCTGCACGATTCACTCCTGCCCTCCACCTTGCCCTCTTAGTGTAATACATGTATGTTACTTTTCAATGTGGTGGTTATGATTCACCCTAGCTATCTGTGTCTTAATGACTGATTCATGCACCAATAATGCTAGTGTTCTTTAATTCACCATGTGAATCCCTCACTTGCAGCTCGTCCATTTGTTTCCCCCACCTCTCCTGCAGTCTTTACTCGGACATATTGCCCTGATCATGCAGCATTCCAAGACTAGTCTTCAGCTGATGCCATCTGGGCATTTCAACTCCATTTCAATGCCCTTAGTTCTTGCATGTCCTCATGTGAGTCTGGCCTACCCAATGCTTCCCACCTGTTCTGTCTTCGCATTTGTACAGTGGCCAGATTCTAGTATTCACCCAAGGGTGCCTTTGGGCTTCTTGCAGCTGCTATTAATCGGACATGACATTTTGTCACCGGGTGGTATCATGATTGAGGAGTAGTGCATGGAATAGAAAATACCATCTGTTCTGCTCCATTTCCAGAAGTCCAGTTAACCATGTGCATTATTTCTTTGCTAAAGGCTCAAGCAAAGGTGAACAGCCGAAGTCTCCAGGCTCACACCCACAAAACCCTTCTTTTCTGGAGGCCAGCCAGCCGGAGATCACTCCTCCCAAAGTAATCAAGGTTAGTATGGCAGCTGATATTTGTCTATTGCTAAATCAGGGCAGAGTGTTGTTGGTGAAGCGTGTTACTAATCCTCAGATTCTGTTCATCCAGCTTCAGTGAACATGTGCATACTTGCACCTCCTTCCCTTTATGATGATGGAAATCTCTTGTGATTGCCCAGTGTTGGAAATGTCGAACTTTAGTGTGGGTCTGGCGCCCTCTGTTAGTCTGTGTTGTCACTGCGTTCCTGGTTTGTTACGTCAAACAGTTTTTTGTTTCTAAAATTGTAAAGTCTGACATTACCCACATAGTTATTATTGTTTTTATTTCATTTCTTTAGGGTTATGCAACTGTCATCTCAGAAAGTAGTGTCTTGTAAGCAAGGCCTCTTGATGCCTGGCTCCTTAAGCCAGGTGGTGGACTGGTGGCCAGAAAATAGACCGTCTAGAATAGGTTTGAGGTGGCATGGGGCCACATGCTTTGTTTGGGGATTTTTTTCTCGCCTCAGCACTTTTTTTTTTTTTTTTTTTTTTCTTCTTCCCCAAATGGCTTCATACTATTCTTCGCAAGTAGCGAGCCAGGTCTGCTGTTCCTCATTATACACGTGTAATGCATTTGCATTAAGGAAACGGCACAGCTTAAACCTGAATGTAAAAGTCAATTAATACAATTTGATCAACGGTTCATTGTTGTAAAGCAGCTCACCAGCAGTCTGCTTTTTAATTTGTATGATTTTATTATCTAACCAGTTGCCCCTTCTCCACTCTGTCCCACGTGTTCCTTTTTTAAACTGAACTAGAGTATAAGTACCAAAATGGAGTGTCTGAAGTATTGAGTGTTTAAGGATGAGCTGAGAATAGGGTGGTCTGAGAGTCTGAGTGCACTCTCATGGATTCCAATGGCAGACTGAAGGTGTCCGAGAGCTCACCTGAGTTGTTTAAGCCCCAGATCTCTGAGGGCTGGTCACAGGTTCTGAGCGTGTCCTTTAGATGTCTTGAAGAACAGTGTTGTGTACAAAGATGGGTTCGATACCAGTTGGTGGAAATTTGTAGTTTAAGCCATACCAAAGAGAGCAGGCAGGTGGCACGTCCGTGTCCCACTGCATATGTCTTGGATCTCTGCTCACATTCCATTACATCAGCATGGAATGTGAGCTAACATAGGAACCAACATAACACCCCTCCCCCATACACTAAAATCAAACACCCATATACAAAAAAAAATACCCAACACAAGATAAAAGTATTGAGAAATGAAATTGAAGATAAAAAAGCAAACCACCTAGAATATAATAATGACTAACCCATATCCTCGATTGTCATCACATGGAAAATCTCCCATCCACATGGGAATCAAAATGAAGGGGAAAAAACCATGTAAGAATATGAGGACTAACACAAATTCTCAAATGTAAATGTAATCACAGGAATAATCTTTCATTCTCATAAGAGGTTTACTATCCCGTCTGGGCACATAACTATGCCTAAGCGGGGAATCAACCTGTAGAAAATCAACACATAATGGAGGAGTCTCATTATGTAACGGTATCTTGCCTTATGGAGAAGACCATCACTCACCTCTGAATACTCACTCCACTGTCTTTCCAAATACTGTTGTGAATAATCTGTTGAACCGTCTGGAGTGGTTTTTCTTAATGATACACCATTACCTACCTTCCCGCTCAATGATACATCATCACCCTCCTTAAAAGGAATGTCATTCTCATCAAACCGTAGACCATAAGTCACCTCATTTCCCTGTACGGCACAATCCTTCCCCAGTGTGCTACTCTTAGCAATCCTTTTAAGGCCCCAAACAATGCCATCACTAAAACGAAAAGCATTACCCAAAAGCTCTCGCCTCCTGAAGTCACAAACTGACTGTCCCCCTTAGGAATTGTCCCAGGTCTTTTCACCCTGACCCACTGACAAACACCAGCATCTACATGTTTAGTGTTAGACTTCATATCATAATTCCTTTTATACATTAGCGGAGTAGATTTCAACCTCTCTCAAACCTCCTCAATGATCCACAAAAGACTTGAACAACCACCCAGCAATGTATTTGGTCCTAGGATTCCTATCACTCACTATTACAAAAGGACACAATCCTGTAGCATCGTTATCAGACACCCTGTGAAGTCCAAACTGCTTTCTCCAGTTGGACTTCCTATGATAAACCAGACTTCACAGCCAATTGAATCACATTTTTAAAACCCTGTTAAAACACTCAACCATACCATTTCTACTAGGGTTGTGCAGCAGTGTGGTTTCATGCTTAACACCAATCCTCTTAAAATCTTTATCCTTATGCGAAAAAAAAAAAAGTGGCACTGTTATCACTTAAAATAGGTGAAGGAATACTTTCAGAAGTAAATACACAATCCCAAAAATTTCTAAACCGTGTCAGTTTTATCAACAACTTCAACAGGCCATTGTGAAAATAAATCAATGAATGCTATTATAACTATATGCATCTCTTCGCCCCCAACCTCTAGAACAAAAGACATTCGGCAACCACTACGCATTTACTTACGATCGATCGCAGACAAGTCCCAAGAAGCCCGCTCGGCAATATCGGAACCACACTGCCAGCCCCCCAAACCCCCCAACCCACCACCGATAACTTGCTATCTGATGGTCAATAACTCTGTGCCACCTTACGCCACCCCTATCCACACCTGGGACAGATCGGAGGGACTGCACTACCTGACCCTCCTCATTCCTCACATTCCCCTGCATCACTTCCTCCCCCGTTATTTGACACTATTTGCTAGAGCATAGATGTTGACTCTTGCTTCCTCTTCCTATGGCTTCCTACTGGCAATGTGGCCCAAGCGACCTTTTCTTTCTAACTTTGAGGAAATAGTTGACTCTATTGATGTTTATTTTGTTGTTTACCTACCTATTGCAGATTGTAGATTGTAGGACATGCATTGAATGTGCACTGTATCCTTCTTTAACACCTATTTGTGCTAATGGTATTTGCCTCCTTGCTTCCATTTGTTTTCTACAATGCTGCACTACGGTGTACTAAGACATACATTTTTGCAGTACATCCATATGTTAGTGCGTGATCATTTCATCACTGTTTGCTATTAATTACTCTGCTTGTATGCCCCTGCCATGTCAACTTCTCTGAAAAACAAATGTGATTATATACTTCTCGAAATCACCAACCGGGTCCATAATATCTGTAGCAATAGACTCCCACAGATACTGGGGAATAGACCAATTAACATAGGTCTAAAAGCTTTGTGAGATTTATCAGCCATGACACAAGGTGAATGAACATGACATCACAAACCTTTCTATAACAATAGCCCTACCAGGCCACCTACACAATTTTTTGACAAACTGTTCGGTTCTTACAATACCAAAGTGGCCTTCATGTCACAAATTAATGTCTTGACACACAGAATATAGAGGTATCACTCTTTCATCACTCAAAATAACCTCATTCAGAATGGATAACTCTGATCTCGCTCCCCAATAAGGTTTCACACGGAAATCCAGAGCACCTTTGCTATGCCAACTTCTTTGTATGTAATCTAACACCATGGCATTTGCAAAATGTCATCCTTTTTATACTCCGTAGACCACTTTTCTTTATTGATTGCCACATAACTAGAAACATGAACATTTGCTACCTGAAATTCGTTCCAGACATCTTCACACTCTTACAATTGCTTAGGCAACATTGATTCACTTTTTTTTAAATCAGTAATAACGTTGACCTTCTGAGGCACATGAACCATTTTGTAGTTATAATCCTGTAGTTTGACAGATAGTCTTGTCAACCTGGGAGACACATTCACATTACCTTCAGTGGTAAGTATCTTCACTAAAAGTTTATGATCACATCTAATCGTAAAAGATTTACCCCATATAAAAGCTCTGAAATGATTAGACACCCATGCACACTCCAAAATTTCATTCTCAATGACAGAATATTTCTCTTCATTGGGAGAAATAGAGCTACAGGCATGCGCAATTAAACCATCTCCAATTTGGGTTAATGCAGTCCTCAAATCCTTATTACTCGCATCAGTGGTGATGACAATGAGTTTCAAGGTCAAAAGCTTTTAACAAGGCAACATTTGCAATAGGTTTTTTTTTAACACTCTGAAAAACCAACTCACAACCAACAGACCACACATTTGTTTATGTTCTTCAGGAGTTGTCTAATATGGCACGTTTTCTCAGCAAAATTTGGAATTTATTTCGAACAAAACTCAACTTTAAAGTCTGAGTATGCTGCGGATGAATGATGACCTATCTAGGGAATTTGAGGGTGGACCAGAAGTGTTTGTATTGTGTTCAGACACAAAAACACTCTCAAAGTTTTTATGACCTGATGCTATTTTCTGAGGGCCTGGCAAGGGCCTTTGGGGGACATCTGGGGATGTTCAGGGAACAGTTAGAGATGCCTGCTTAGAGGCTGTGTGCTGCCCAGGGTATGATGACCGGCTTAGAGGGCAACCTGCAGGTGTCAAACTCTTTTTTAGGGCAGACTGAGTGTGTATATGGACCAGCTGTGGCTGTCTGAAGGCCAGCCGAGGATCTGAGATGTTTTGAGGGCCTGCTAGGGGTATCTATCTACAGGCTTACTGAGAATCTCTAAGAGCCAGCAAGGATATACAAGGGGCAGGTAAGGTTAGCTGAATGGCTGAAGACCTACTGGTGTTCTGACAGTATGTTACAGACCCGGGGCACACCAAGAATCATAAAAGGCAGACCATTGGTGATTACTGAGGGCAAGGTGAAGGTGTCTGATGTGTTGAGGGCCGACTAGGGGTGGTTGACAGAATTCTAGGAGAATCTAAATGTAGTCAGAGGGTGTTAAGGGACCATCAGGGGCTAAGTATTTGTTGGGATAGCTAAAGGCAGACCAACAGTCTCTGCTTTCTAAAGAGTCTCTGGTTTTCAAAAACACAACTTAATTAAAGGTCCGTAGAGGGCCAACTGGCACTATGTATAGATCAGTTTGGTTGTCAGAATGCCAACCAAGGGTCTCGAAGGTCCTGCTGGCAATATCTGAATATATGCTCAGAGTTTCAAGGACATAAGGGTCTGTGCACCCAAGTGCCATAGGATATTGAAGGTCAAGTTGAGGATCTAATAGACAGATAAGGGCCTCTGAAGGTGAGATGACTAGCTCTGCAGGCTATTTGGAGGCGGCTAAGAGCTAGTTGTGGTCTTTGAAACTATCTGAGGGTTGACTGTTGGTGTTTAAGGACCAACTGAGATGTCTAAAGCCAGATCTTTAAGGAAGTGGGCAGCAAGATAATTTTCTATTGTGCCTCTGAGTGCCCCAGATCTGTTTCATTTTCCAAATTTAAAAGTGCAACAAGAGGTTAAACATGCCCCACCCACCCTATTGTCCAGGCCTGTGTGTTGGCAATGACTGTACCATAAATTCGAAAAATGTTGCTCGTTTAAATTGAATCTCTGAGCGGGGCTCTGCTGATGCCCTCTTTCATTTTCACCTTTTAAACAGCCGTTTCTGTAAGCCCTGCTGTTGTGTGCTTCACAACTATTCCTGCCAGGTATGGTTATGGATTTCTGTCATGTTGTGCAAATTCCTGAAGGATGCTTGATTATGTGTGTAGTTTTGCAGCGTGAATCTTTCTGGATTCACTATGCTGTGCATTATTCCGCCATCTCGTGGTTGGGTCCGGATTCGTAGTCTTTTCTTTGTTTTTTGTTTTTTTTTTGTTTTTTGTTTTGTTGGCCCAGGTGGGCGGCGACGCCCCACCATTTGGTGTCTTCGGTGACGTCGTCGCGCTTCCGGCGGAAGCTCCCACCTTTGGTAGCCATCTTCAGATTCTTTTTTCCGCCGTGGGGTCTGGATCGTTGCCGAGAAGTTCCAGAAAGTTTGGACGAAGAATCTCAAAGTCGAAATTTCATCACAGAAGATGTACTCCTGAGACACCGGACGACGACACTAGTACCGGAGAAGAAGGACGACGAGGTAGAAGGTCCACGACCGAAATCTCGACGCCTACAGAGAATGCGCTCACAGGGGGCTCCCTAAGCGCGGTTATGGACAAGACACCGTTCAAGTTCTGCAGAAATTGCCACCACAAATACGCCCAAAAAGACCAGCACCCAGTCTGCAACCTCTGCTTGCCGCTCGACCACGCCAGCGAAGACTGCAACGCGTGCTCGGCGTTCACCCCGGAGACCCTCCGGGTGAGAGACAGACAGAGAAGGGCGAACTACAGCATGCAGGGCCAGGGACCAGCACCATCTCTCCGAGACCTGGGTCTCTCGAGCGGAGAGGAGGACAACATCGCAGAGGGACCAGAGGACTGCGCTGTCGTCGAAATCGAAAAGAAAACGTCGAAGGAGGTAAGGGAGTCGTCGACCCCAAAACACCAAAGCGACGCTCGAAAGAGTGAAGCCAGAATCCCTAGCGACACTCCGAGAAGTGTAGCAAAGTCCTCGAAGGGAGCGTTGCCGCCAAAACACTCGACGAAAGCAACAGCACCAAGGGACAAACAGCCGAGCGGATCCTTGGACAAGGACTCTCAATCGGCGAAAGCCTCCGAAAAAACGAAGGCGTCGAAGGTCGTCCCCGAAAAGGAAACCTCGACACCGAGAAAGGAAGGCCCGGCGTCTGTTTCGACGACCGCGACCACGAAGAGAGGCACTGCACCACTCGACGCCGAAAAGGTCCACGAGATGGTGAAAAAGAAAAGGAGGCTCGAGGCAGAGATGGCGAGCATCCTGCAACGCAAAAAAAAACTTCGAGAAGATGAAACAATACGCTATTCCGTCGAAGCAAGCCCACGAGGCAGTCGAGGAGTTCGAGGCCGAAGTCGTCGAGGCCCCGGGGACACCCGAACAGCTCGAAGACCAGGACGAGGAATACTACTACTTCGAGGCCGAAGGCGAAGAAGAGATGCTGTCTTACAGGGACTCGGCGTCCTCTGAAGTACAAGACCTAGACTGGCAAGACCTCGACACAGAGTCACCAGAAGAAGGGGTAGACACTTACCCCTCGAGACCTTCGCCGCCAGACGACATCGGAGTCTACAATGAGGTCGTGCAGAAGGCTGCAAGGACTTATGGGGTCGAAATGCAGGAGGAAAAACAAAAGCAGGTTTCCTCTTCGAAACACTGCTCCCCCAACAGACAAGGAGCCAATTTCTACCCATGTTACCTGGCGTTCTCGACCAGGGAAGGGAGGCCTTCAGGGAACCAGCAATCTGCAAGGCGGTTACCCCGAGGAGCGAAAAGAAGTATAAGCACTCCACAAAAGATCCTGCATACATACAGGGGTCTGTACCAGCAGACTCCATTATCGCTGCAACAGCCAGGAAGAGGGCCGGTGTGCCCACCAACACAGGCCCACCTCCAGACAAGGAGAGCAAAAGAATAGACCTCACAGGACGTAAGGTGGAGAGGAACGCAGCCATACACTGGCGTATCGCCAACTCCAACGCCCTCATCAGCAGGCATGCATACCAGCATTGGGCAGAAATGAGCCAGCTCATTAAGCACCTGCCAGAAGAACACCAACAAAGAGCCAATTACCTAGCGGAAGAAGGCAAGGCCATCGCGAACACTTGCCTAAAGTCAGCCTTGGACGCAGCAGAGAACTCCAGCAGGCAAATGATGATAGGGATGACTGAGAGGAGACACGCATGGCTCAGGATCTCCGGCTTCAAACCAGAAGTACAGAGCAACATCATCAACACACCGTTCGACGGTGAGAAACTGTTTGGAGCAACAGTTGACAACAAATTAACACAACTAAAGACGGACAACGAAACTGCAAGGTCCATGGGAGCGCTGCAGTTCAGGGGAATGAGAAGAGGGAACCCCTCAAGGCGAGCCAGTGGTAGAGGAGGCAATGCACCTACCACCTCACACCAATCACAACAACAAGGGTACCAAGGGAACAACCAGGGCCAAAACCTGCAGGGACAACAGCAGCAGAATTGGCAGTACCAACCCAGAGGACGGTCCTTTCGAGGGCGCGGATACGGACGGGGACAGGCCCGAAGAGGGGCCAGCAGCCCGCCTCAAAGTGACTCCACACACATAACAAGCCCCCCACCGTTAACACCAAGGTTGAGGGAAGTCCGCAAAAGGAAAAGATAAAGAGCAGAAGCACACAGCAAATAACCACCGAGCATACGACACCAGTGGGAGGAAGAATAGGAAAATTTCTCACACAATGGAGGAAAATTACCACAGACAAATGGATACTAAACACCATACAGCACGGGTACTGCATAGACCTCCAAAAACACCCGCCAGGGAGAAGACCAAGACATCGGTCAATACCCGCAAGAGAACTAGCCCTCCTCCGCCTAGAAGCAGAGGAACTGCTACAAAAAAGAGCAATAGAGCCAGTTCCAAACAACGAAAGGAACAAGGGAATATACTCAACGTACTTCCTAGTGCCAAAGGTAGACGATACACTAAGACCAATACTGGACCTCAGATTCCTGAACAAGTTCGTAAAAACTCAAAAATTCAAGATGACTTCACTTCAGGAAGTAATACCCCAAATCCAAGAAGGGGATTACATGGCGACCTTAGACCTAAAAGATGCATACCTGCACATACCCGTCAACCGCAAACACAAACGGCTATTAAGATTCGTGATAGGCCACGATCACTACCAGTTCACAGTGCTAGCCTTCGGACTAAAGTCCGCACCAAGAGTGTTCACGAAATGCCTAGCAGCAGCAGCAGCGCACCTTCGGAGAAGGAGCATACATGTATACCCCTACCTCGACGACTGGCTGGTAAAAGCAGGATCATACAGACTCTGCAAAAAACACATCAAACAAGTCATAGAAACACTGTCCACATTAGGTTTCTCAATACATTGGGAAAAATCGTCAACAGAACCCCAACAAACCAAGATATTCTTGGGGGCACAAATAGACAGCACACAGTCCAAGGTGATCCCCAGCGACAAGAGAAGTATAGCGCTCCTGAGGGAAACACATCATTACCGCAAGGGGCAAGTTCTGACAGTGAGGACGGTGAGCAGGCTAATGGGAATGATGGCATCATGCATCCACCTTGTCCCGCATATCAGACTGCACATGAGACCGTTCCAGGAATGGATACAACAGCAATGGTCACAAGCCACAGGGGTTGGGAAGATCTAGTGGTTGTCACACACGCAGTGCAGAAAGAAATAGCGTGGTGGAAAGAAGAGAACATATTACAAGGGAAGCCATTCACACAGCCAACTCCAACAGTGACCATCACAACAGACGCCTCACAGCAGGGCTGGGGCGCGCACATGACCAGACTCCGCGTCAGGGGGCTCTGGTCACAACAAGATGCAGTGAAACACATCAACTACCTAGAACTCAAAACTGTGTTCCTAGCCTTAAAAGCCTTTCAAAAGCAGCTTTACGGCCAGCGAGTGCTGATACAAACAGACAACACAACTGCAATGTTCTACATCAACAAGCAAGGTGGAACACAATCAGCACCGCTGTAAAGTCTGGCACAACAGATCTGGAGATGGGCCATCCCTCTAAGGATAGACCTGCTAGCAATACACCTCCCAGGAATAGACAATGTAGAAGCAGACCGACTCAGCAGGCAGACGTCTGCATCCCACGAATGGGAACTGAACCAACAGGAGGTGCAGCAACTGTTCCAAAAGTGGGGAACACCACGGATAGACCTCTTTGCAACACCCCAGAATGCAAAATGCCAACATTACGCATCCAGACAGCCGGACCAAAGGTCCCTAGGGAATGCCCTATGGATAAGTTGGTCGAACGAATTTGCTTACGCTTTTCCCCCGATACCACTGTTACACAAAGTACTCCGCAAATGCAGGAGCAGCAGCATGACACTCATACTGGTGGCACCTCAGTGGGCCAGACAAACATGGTTCCCACAGATAATGGAAATGGCGCAGGAACCAGCACACAAGTTCAGCAGAAGGAAAGACCTCCTCACAATGCAAAACGGAAAAGTGCTCCACCCAGAACCAGACAGCCTCAGCCTAGCAGCATGGCTCCTGAGGACCTAGAATTCGCACACCTCAAACTACCTCCAAGCACCATGGCAGTACTCAGAGAAGCAAGAAGACCCACTACAAGAAAATGCTACATTGCAAAGTGGAAAAGGTTCTCACAATGGTGCATTACAGAGGGACTGCAACGAAAAGTCACAAAAGAATCAACAGTACTGCGATACTTAACACACCTACTACAAAGCGGGCTGAGCTACTCGTCACTAAGGGTTCACCTAGCAGCCATAGTGGCCTACACCAGGGGAGAAGCGGTGAAAAGCTTCTTCACCTCCCAAGTGGTCAAAAGATTCCTGGAAGGGGCTAAAAGAATAGCCCCCTAAAGGATGCCAGCCCCAAGCTGGATCCTCAACACTGTACTGACACAGTTGATGAAATCACCATTTGAACCCATACACAAGATCACACTGCACATGCTCACACTAAAAACGGCTTTCTTAGTGGCTATCACGTCACTGCGAAGAGTCAGTGAACTACAGGCTCTCACACACTACAAGAGCCCTACTTGCAAATACACAAGGACAGAATTGTCATGAGGACGGACCCACACTTCCTGCCAAAGGTGGTGTCGCGGTTCCATATCAATCAAACAATACAGATACCAAGTTTCTTCCAGAAACCTTCAACACCCTCAGAAAAGGCGCTACACACGCTAGACGCCAGAAGGGCAGTGATGCACTACATAGAAAGGACGAAGGAATGCAGGAAAACAAAACAACTCTTCGTTTCCTTCGCAAGCAGTTTCCTGGGACGACCAGTAACGAAAAATACCATTGCACGGTGGATTGCACAAGCAATACAACTCTGCCACAAGCAGGCAGGACAAGAGTTACAAGGAGCCGCCCAGGCTCACTCAACAAGGAAAAAGGGAGCAACGGTTGCGTTCCTAGCGAACACACCTATACAAGACATTTGCCAAGCGGCAACATGGTCTTCCGTGCACACGTTCACCAAACACTACTGTGTTGATATCCAAATGAACAAAGAGGCACAAGTAGGACAGAAGGTCTTACAGCACATTTTCAGCAACCAATGCTCATCTTCCACCCAACCACCGCAATAACAAAATCGCTACTAAGTCTATGCACAGCATAGTGAATCCAGAAAGATTCACGCTGCAAAACGAATAGTTTCTTACCTGTCGGTGTAGTTTTGCAGCCTGAAGACTTTCTGGATTCACTAGCGATCCCACCCGCCTCCGCCAGGAAGATAACATAGGAGGTTAAGGGTACAACTGAACTACATACAAGGTTAAAAGGATCAAAGAATAATTGAAGGATTAAAGGTTAAAGACATAGACAACAAAAAACTGTAAGAGGAAAAGAAAAAGAATCCGAAGATGGCTACCAAAGGTGGGAGCTTCCGCCGGAAGCGCGACGACGTCACCGAAGACACCAAATGGTGGGCGTCGCCGCCCACCTGGGCCAACAACAAAAAAAAACAAAAAAAAACAAAGAAAAGACTACGAATCCGGACCCAACCACGAGATGGCGGAATAATGCACAGCATAGTGAATCCAGAAAGTCTTCAAGCTGCAAAACTACACCGACAGGTAAGAAACTATTCGTTTCATCTTTTAGCAGAGGAACAGGTCAGTTGTATGATCAAGTGCATCTTTATTTGCATTTCAATTTGATGTCTAGTACACCCATTTCAGATTTAATACCTTAACGCTCAATGTAGAACCTTAAAGGGCAACTTCTAGCTTGATAAAACTAAGTAATGCAAGGGAATGTTATTTGTATTGCTGGTTGACTATGTCGTCGGGTTCAGGTCCGGTATATCTATAAACATTTAGCAAGGTTGCTGCCTTATGGTGGCTACAAAGCAGTACCACCCTAGAAACATTAGAACACAGCCAAAAAATGCTGCTCTCTCTGTGGATGGAGTGCATTCTAGAAGCAAACCGTTGTGTTTGTAGCATGTGTGGCTGTAGATGCACTCTTTGCATACTCAAACCATCTAGTTTTTAACGTGGACGTTTGCTATAGTTTTTGTTCAGAGGTGCTTTAGAGTCCCGGGACCTACTGTGATTCCACCCTTACCCTACAATGCATCTGGACAGATTTCATCTCCGATTATCTTTTACCATCATGTTCAGACATAATAGTGCCAGCTCAGGGACCAACGATACTATGGTGGGAATTATGGTGTCCGCTAGAAGGGCATGGACACAAGCAATTAGAAAACTTTAAAGACTTTATTCGGTGCAAGCTGCTGAGAACTCCACTCCAGCCACGAGGACAACTCGCTGGAATGCAACAAGGAACCATCAGGGATGATCTGTGTCAGTGACCCCACTGACGATTCAGGTTGTACTTTGGGAAGGATTGTTGTGGGGTGGTGTTATGGAGACCGCACCCTTACAGTTCTACCATAGATGCAACTCGATTTTCCCCTTGTAGGATAAATGCAGGGTCTGTAATCTGTGCCTAACCACCGCAGCACAGAAAATCTGTCTCCAATGCATGCCAAAGCACTATTTGGTAACAAAGAGAGCAGGGCTGGGCACGCCACAAAATGCAGGGCCTATAGTCACCCAAGACCCTGGACATCTCCGGCCAGGAGGATATCTTCAGTGCAGAGAGGGAGAAAGCATGACCATGGACTCTTCCACTGGCATGAGAACACGATTCCCGGGATGGTGTTCTCGGAGGCCTTGGAGTCCGAGCACGAGGAAGTGGAGCTCTGTGCCTAATTGCCCTAAGAAAAAGAACATAGTAAGGGATTTTGTACTCCCTCACGTGCTCAAATGTCAACCCCAGCTGGTTTGACCTTGAAAGCATCCACAGGCCGAGACAGAGCACTGCTCCTAAAGGAGGCTGGTGTAGAGCCATGGGACGACTCTTAAAAGGCACAGACCTTTGAGTGCAGTTTTGGTAGCTGAAAATACTCTACCCAGAGAGCCACACTCTTCTACAGGCAAGCCCTTGGCAAATGACGTTGAGCTGCACCAACTGTCACCTTAAGCCTGAGGTACCTGACAAGCCTGCCTCAAATCTGAAATCGACTCACGTGCCTGCCAACGAGGCCCACTCCCAGGTAGGCAGCGAAAGATCCCTAGACTCTGAGGTCTGACTCCAGTGAGGGACCGAAAGTGCTACAGCTCCCAGAGGTCCTAGACTCTAAACAAAAGAAGATTTTCATACACTGGTGTATGTGTAATATCCTCACCAGGCCCTCTTCATAGAGGCACCGCAAGACACAAGTCCAAATCCATTAAAAGCGGAAGCTTACGTTTGAATTACAGCTCTTCTGAGCCTTGTTGCCCCATTCCAAAGAGGATATGGCCAGCAGCCAACCAGTACTAACTACCCCCTGCGTCTAGAGTTCCTACAGTTCCCTGCCCCACCCCCATGCACACTTCCATTTCCCTAGTCTCCAGAGGCACCTTCACATACATTAGTTTCTCACAGATTCTGACCAAGACATTCTGTATCACCCCAATGATCTTTATTTTGAACCTATTGCGCCTGAGGAGGGGGAAGATCTATGGGAAGACTACCACATCAAGACTCAAGATGACTGGACCTGTACCCTGTTAAGGCTTCCCGTCCTGAAGATGACACTATTGCACACCACGTGGTAATAGGGATGTGTGCAGCATCATAATGTAAAGATGCATGTAGTACTGGAGGACAGAGACTTGCTCATAGAAACAACTCTCCAAAACTAAGAGGCCTGTGCAGTGCCTCCCAATGTTTAAGGGTATGTTTAAGACCGCTACAGAAAGCTTTTAGGTTTAAATCTGTTTATTTGGTTACAATGCAGAGCCACCTACATCCAAAGGCCAGTGGTCATGGTAAACAGGATGGTACTGAAACAGAAAGGAAGAACAAGGAACAACGCCCCATGTCCAAACTGGAGCCCCCCCAACCACCACGCTGTCCCTCATGTTTACGGGTGTCTTTCATGTCTTGTTTCTAAGTAACTCATCAGTCAGTGTTGTGTCTCTCAAAGACCTAGTATCTCGTAAAGGGAATACTGTTCAGTGCTAAGCAGTGGAATCTCATGTTGTAATGTGGAGCATTCATAGGTATCTAGGGCATGCGAGTTCCTTGTATTCCTGTTTGAGGAAGTTGATGCATAGCCCCCAAGTTGTCTTGAAAGAAGCCTTTTTCGCCTCAAGCTGTGCTGAGATCTTTTCCATCCGCAGTAAGTGTTGGAGGCGGTGCAGCATGCCCCATAGTCTGGAACTGTATCTTTGCCCCCATCGGGCCACAATGGCCTACCTTGCCGCTGCTAAAGCCAGGTCTCGCGCCCTCCCTCTGTGTGAACGCAGCGGGAATTTAAGTTTGTTGGGTAGTCCCAGGATAGTAATGCTATGAAATACTGGTGTCCAAAACGGCTGGAGCTTTGAGCAGTACCACAACATGTTTACGAGGGTTCCAGCTGAGCTGCATCTCCTCCAGCACCCTGGGGACCTACTCGAGAGACAGGTGTGGATTTGGGTGGGTGTGTAGTACCAGTAGTGAGAGATTTTTAATCATGGCTTCCCTGCCGGCGGCGCTGGTCCCCATCGTTTGTGTGCAGTGAAATATTTCCCCCCATTCCTTGTCTGTGGGTGTGTCCTAATTCTTTTTCCCATTTTCTTTGGGCCAATGTTGGCAGCAGAGATGAGCCATTTCTCAAATGGGGTCAGCGGGTGGGCAGCAAGGTCTTGTATGGCAGGTTGTCACCCAGTGGTGTATCTGCTTATAGCACATATGCTCCTTCTCTGGTAGGCCATAGTTCCTCTGTAATTGATCAAAGGACTGCAACCCATTCCGGTCAAAGAGGTCCTCTATGTGCTTGCAGTTCATTAACTGCCATGTCAGGAAGTCATTGCTGTCCCTGGCTGATGGGAAATCTGGCTTGCCTAGTATAGAGGTCATCGTGGAGGAAATGGACGTCAGTCCTAATGTGAGAGCTGCACCATGGTGGCCCGTGTTATTGGGGAGCTATACCCTCCCCCAAGATCTGTGCCTCTTATGTAACCAAGGGATCTTCCACATATGAATTCTGGCTAGTGACATGGTCTATAAAGCACCAGTGTTTCTCGGAGTATGTGCAATGCCATTCTATCAAGTTTCGCAGTTGAGTGGCTGTGTAGTAATTCTTAAGCCAGGGAATTCCCATCCCTTCCTCCTCCAGTGGGGCATATTGTTGTCGCTTGGACATACTTGCTTTTTTCCCCTTTTCAAATGAAACCTGCTATCAGTTGCTGTATCATGGGAAGCGTGCCCCGTTGTGAGTGGAGAGGGAGATCCTGCATCATGTATAATATTTTCTGTAGCAGGGTCACCTTGACAGCCGCTAAACATCCTTTGTGTGAGAATAAAGATTTCACCCCCCCATTTGCCAACCCTGCAGATCTCTGCGGGCTTTGTGGAGGAGGTCCGTGTAGGTCTGGTCGGATGTACGCTCTACTGTTGAACAGAGTTTAATTCCGAAGTAGGTAATATATTGGTGTGCCTATGTGAAGGGGCACGTTTCCTGAATGGCCATTTGTCGCTCCCAGGAGAAATTGAGTTCATGACCTGTGATTTTTGCTTATTCACCTTGAACCCAGACACTTGGCCGAATGTGTCTAATTTGTGGAGTAGGGCTTGGAATGTGGTCAGTGGGTTAGTTAACATCCAGAGGACGTCCTCTGCATAGAGTTCTATCTTATGTTCCATTTTACCAAATGTAATTCCTGTTATTTGTGCATTGCAGAAATCTTCAAAGACCTAGTGAAGGCAAGAATTGTCCTCCCTTGAGTTGAAAAAGTAAAAAGCATCCTGGAAAAGGAGAGTAGAACGATAGATGTGGCAGGGAAGTGTGGCGGTGGGTGCTGCCACACAGTTGAACATCGCAGTTTATAGACTTGCACTCCTGATATGACCATCACTGTTGGGAAGAAAATGGAGGGGGTGGTCAAAGGCCTTACTGTGACCCATTGGGAAAGTGGCTAGGAACAAGTGGCTAAAGGGAAAGTAATTTACAAAGCAAACATAAGTATATGTTTAATGCTGCAGACATTGCCTGCAGGGAAATGACTACAAGTGTGCTTCTGTTGCAACATGCTTGGCTGATAATTTCAGGCTTTCCGTCTTGAAGTTCAACAATACTTGGTAAACGTGCCCTTCAATGGAAAGCATCTCTTCAACACGCAAATCAGTATCCTGCTCGAAAAAGTGGGAATAAATTAAACCGTGTTAATTTCCTCCAAAATCGATAATTCAATTTAGTGTTGCAACTACATCACATCTAGCTGTTCAAACTCATTAAATAAAACTAACCACACCTATCTGTTTGATTACTCCTGTACATATTTTAATGAAACTTCATGGCAACGCATTCAAAGCAAATGGATACAAATACATACAATAATGACAACCATATAGTGTCTTAATGTACTGCACAACATAACAATTTGATTAGTCTTTGGATGTACAATAGAAAGCCAAATACAAAGCTACATAATCAGCCGCCTTTAACTCAGCAACTGCAGACAATTCAGAATTCTGCCGCTCCGCTAATTCTGAAGATTCCATCACTGGTCCGGTTGACTCCTCAACTTCATTGGTTACCTGTAACCAAACAGATCCAATTTAAGGCTTTGACTTTTCCCTTTAGGGCTTTTGAACAGAAGGGACCCCTTTTACTTAAGGAAGAGATTTAAGCCTTACCTTTCTGGCTGGGCAGGCTAATAGCACTCATGTCAGGCCCTTATCGCTAGCGCTAGGACGCCTCTTCTGAGGCAGCTGTGCGCTTTACAAATGGCGTATTTTATAAATATGTACAGAACGTCTAAGTTATCCATAAATTCCTTGTCCCCTTCAAAACTGTTTTTATAAAAGGTGTCTCAATTTCATTCTTTGATCCACCTGGAGGTGGTAATAGTGATGGGTTTGAACGGTAAACAAATCTATTGACGGTTCAAACCATTACTGTAGTCTGAAATTTATTTACATAATAGTCCATGTCCCAACAACTCCTCCATTTAAAATGGACGACACGTTTCGGCCTTCTTAATTCGAAAGCCTCTTCTAGGACCAGAGAAAAGCCAGTATCTCCTATCACAACAACTGGATGAATTACCGAGTAACACAGATGGGCCAAAAAAGTGGAGCAGAATCAATCAATCATGCATGCTGAGGCTGTATACCAATCCAAAGGATTTGGTTGGGATCACCTTCGTGTTCGAAGCTCAATAAAAGGGCCCAAGAGCTTCAATCACCATGCCACCATCTGGTCCATCCAAGCTGGTGTTTGGCTTTCCAATGTTAATCGCCCCAGAGTCCTCTACTCGTATCTGAAGATACCCAGAAAATATCCAGAATACTGCATGAATCGGGCACCACTGCATGTACATGCTGTAGTTTGTACAAAGTTGTACGAACTGCACCATGCACACACACTCTGTGGTTTTCCGTTTGCACAAGCTTGTACAAAAAAACAGTGCACACATGCAGTGCTTCCTGGTGCTCTGCTAAAGTGCTCAAAACTATGAAACTGAGCGATTCAGAAACCTGCAAACCCAAAAGATCCGAGCACATTAAGTTTGCAGTGCATAAGCATTAATGGCTTTGCATTCCACAGTGCTGCTAACTGGAGATCTTGATTGTGACTTTCAAGGCTTCTCACTTATGAGGCCAGCCATCGTTACCGTTTAGCAGTGGTTCAGGAGCCTAGCATACGTGATGTTCCGTAATGAAGTTGTGACGCTTGAAGTCAATAAATGTTTCTCCACTCGCTAAATTTAGGAGTGTTGCGATATTCTGTGTCAGCTGGTGATGGAAGTTATTAACATGTTTATTTGATGTGTATGGGAAAAGAGGATATCAAAATTCCTCACCACCTTCCACATTTTTCTGGTACACTCATTCCCACGGGCTAGACTAGTAGCTTGAAGATGGCTGCTTGCAAAGGAGAAGACCTTTGGAGATGCCCCTGGCTTATGTGACTGTTGTGTGATGTGGTAGGTATTGGGTGCGGGAAAACGCTTGACACTTTTACAGTGTCCATCATCTAGTTTGCATATGAGCTTATCTGATGGGCTGCAAGGGAGTAAACAAGAAAAGTTTGGTACTAAATGTAGAGTGAAAGGAGGAGAGCTCTTATGTACTCCGATTTGAGACTTTCCTTAAGTAAGTGTACTTGTTTAAAAGGAAATGTCTTACTGAGTTATTGTCATTTCTGCAGAAAACAGGACGGCAAGTCAAAAATAATGAAATTCCCATACATATATTGGCATGTGTGCAGGGTAAGTTGGGAATGACATGAAAGTAAGAGACCTAGCCAGCAGAGGTTGCATGCATGCAACAATAGCAGGGCAACATGATGCCAAGCAGGTGAATGTGAAGTCTTGGAAACGGAGCTAGGAGTTGGTGCAGAAGTCAGTTAGGGATGGGTGGAGGAGGCAGGCCAGTTGTGCAGATGGAGAGCAGTAGAGTGGCATGTGAGAAGTGTGGGTAGGTCCCTCAGGCTTACAAGGTATCCACTTGGTTGCTATGAAAGGCGTTTCTGTGATAAGCTGAGACACTACTCTGCTGAAATGTATGCAAGGCCATGTGCTTGACTCTGGGATGTAGCCATGGGATTAACACGGGCTGTATTGCCATTCTCTATAAAGTCGGAGGGCATTTTACCCATGCGCAAGTCTTGCTACTGCTAGCTTTGGAACATCCTGCGGTTTTTGATTTTGGTATAGGTACCATGGTATGAGCGAAAGCAGCAGACATTGAGGTAGTATAGGGAAAGTTTGGACATTGGGAGGAAGTGGTCAGAAAGATTTTATATCGCCCTTCAAGCTCAAGATTGCCAAGCCAAGAGATTTTGTTAGGCAACCCATTTCCCAGGTACTTGCAGAATTGCGGCATCCTAATCATGTAGGATAGGAATTAATATTACCCAACAAACGTGATCAGAATGTGCAGTAATGTGTGAGCTGCTAGCGCAGGGTGCCTGTAGACCTTAAGATGAAAGACAGTTGTGCTGCTGGGGTTGGTGGCAGAAATTAAGGATGGATTGCCGAGGTAAGGACTGGAAGCATTTAGCTGGGCTTAGAAACAACCTGGTAGAATTGAGCACAGAATTGAGTTGGAGGGGTTCGCATGCTTCCTTGACAATGACGTTTGAACTGCTGTTTGCACATGTCGGTATTGGGGACCGCTTTCGTTTTCTGAAATGCTTCTGTTATGCCACATTTCCTCTTTCTTCTCTCTTGCAGCTTCTGCCTCGTGCTCCTGGCACCTCCTTTCTGCTTCTGCCTCCTGAATCCTTCCCAGTGCCTCCACTTGAACTCTCGCCTTTTCCTCTTTGGTTCCCTGCGCTGATCCACGTCCTTCACCTTCTCTTTCTGCAGTGACTTGTTCCGAGTGGATGTAATGCTATCTGCTTCCTTAAGAGGGTCCGTGGCTAGTCACGCTCCATATACGCACAAGCCTATAGTGCTCTTCATTTCCTTTTGCATCCAGGCTTCCTGGACCACATTGATTTTAAACTGTCTGACAGAAAATATTGGTATTTTATGTCTCTCTCAAAATGTCCCAGCTGCATGTTGAGAAATAAGAAATGCAAATTCTTTATTTTTGTTGTGCATTAGCCCCATAAACAGAGAATTTTCTCTTTGTACCTAAAACACTTTAAATCGGGCATAGTGTACCAGTGTGTGTGGTCGGTTCTTTATGGTGTGTATGATAAGTTAATTTAGAGATGGGTTTGTGAAACCTTATACAATGTGAATGGTTTGTCTCCATGAACATTTGCCACCTAGCCCTGCATCTCTACTAGTCTTAAACCTGTGCAGTTTTATGGTTGCAACACCCCCCTCTGCCCTGCCTCCCCATAGTAACTTTAGCAAGTGTTTGCTTCAATAAAACAATGTCACAGGAGCGTATGAAGCACTCGCCATTGCACTGGTGAGGTCATGTTCCGGTGAACTGTAAACTATCTCCAAGGAGCGTCATGCGCGCAGAGCTTGGTAACGAAGCATTGTTATTGGTTGTAGCAAGGTATAACTGCAGAGTGTCTCCACTCTAGCACTATTAAAGTACCGCTCTCTTTGGCCTTGCGTAAGCCGCTCCTTGCAACAACTTTGCATCACACTCCCCAACTCGCACCTTAAAATGTAAGGGCAGGTTTTTGATGACTTTAATATCTCTACTGAGCACAAGAAGTGGAGCCATGAGTTCATCTTGAAACGAGCATTGGCATAGCCAATTGGTCTCGCCTTTGGGACCTTATAAGTGGTTAGCCAGAGGCTTTGGCTTTAAGTTATGTTGTAGAGCAGTGTGGCTGTTGTATAGCATGTTAAAAAATTATAATAAAGAAGACTGGCTTCATTATTTTGTGGGTACGTGCATGCATTAACATGTGAAATGATGCATGAGCCTTTTTTACTTTTTTCACAAAGCCCACAACGAAAAAAAAACACGTTAATGTAGCATTGTGGCATTGGGCAGTGGGGCCATTGCTTTGAAATAACGTTATTGGCAATGATTCTAAAGTTGCATACAAGGGTTTCACAAAGCTCATAACGGAAAAAATACAGGTTTATGTAGCATTGTGGCATTTGGCAGTGGGGCATTGTTTGGAATAACGTTATTGGCAATGATTCAAAATGTGCATATAAGGGTTTCACGAAGCCTACAACGGAAAAAAATACACGTTTATGTAGCATTGTGGCATTTGGCAGTGGGGCCATGGTTTTGAAATAACGTTATTGGCAATGATTTGTTGTAGGCTTCGTGAAACCCTTGTATGCAAATTTTGAATCCTTGCCAATAACGTTATTTCAAAGCAATGGCCCCACTGCCCAATGCCACAATGCTACATAAACGTGTTTTTTTTCTCGTTGTGGGCTTTGTGAAAAAAGTTTAAAAAAAGGCTCATGCATCATTTCACATGTTAATGCATGCACGTACCCACAAAATAATGAAGCCAGTCGTCTTTATTATAATTTTTTAACATGCTATACAACAGCCACACTGCTCTACAACATAACTTAAAAACAAAGCCTCTGGCTAACCACTTATAAGGTCCCAAAGGCGAGACCTATTGGCTATGCCAATGCTTGTTTTAAGTAGCACTGGTTACTGGGGTATCTTCAAAATGTTAACAGTATTGGAGTCGAAACGCAGGGATGGAGTTCTGCAGTTCCTTGTGGTCCATCATCACTGCATGGGTAGCCAATTACTGGGGGCCACAAATAGCAACCTGCCAAATTAATATTCCTAGGCTGCTCATTTTGCTACCCCTCCGTTGAATAGGCATTTGTTGCATCGCATAATTACGGACAGGTGGACCCACTATTTGCGGCCTGTCTTTATCATTCATTTCACACTGGCTACCAGCATGAACTTGAATATTTTCTTATTCTCATTAATGCCTTTGCATGTCCTGAAATCACTTGAAAGTTCAAAGGCTTACCATTTGTTTACATTCCCTAATTTTTAAATGCATCAACACTTCAACTTCCACATCTTTGAAACAATGACCCTGCGTGAAAAATGCTATTCTTAACTTTGTTCATAAGATCAGATTAAAAAAAAAAATACATTGCTCCAAGTAGAGTACAAGTGATTAACACGAAGTTGTTCTGGATTAAAGAACATTCGCCATGGAGCTTCAGCGAGATTCTTTGAGTCCTGTCATAACAAATGCTCAAAAATACCTCCTCGCTGTAGATGGAAGCCTATGAACCAAGGCCCGGTAATTCTGCCCTTCGTGGAGGCTGACAACACACTTGTAATTGCTTCCGCTGAGAGTTGTGTCGTCCAATGATTGAAGGTGACAGAAAAGCACTGCCAGGAGAATGACGTGAAGATCAATGTGGCCAAATCAAAGATCAGCCCCTTTCACACATGCTGACGTCTCCTGTTCCCAATAAATGACTAATGTCATAATTGATGTGCTTGACAGCTGTGCATGCATCATTATTTCATTGAATGAGTCTTGGAACACTCCCACAGGCTAATAAAAGAAAACGTGGAATGATAAATGAATTGCCCTTGCTGGTCCAATTAGATGCGGCCTCATTTAGACATTTGTATTATCATCGCTAGGAATTGCCCAGTGAAATGATTCCACTAACATCCAGGCTTACATCCATGGTAAGAGATGAAAACAGCCACACGGGAGAGGAGTTGGTTTAACGGCTAGGGCGGTCGACCTCGATTCTGGGGAACCCGGTTCGAGTCTCGGCAATGACGCTGAACATCCTGTTATTCTGGGCAAATCACTTAAACTTCCCGTGCCTAACAAAAAAAATGAATGTGTCCTCATGTAACTCAACTCGTGCTATGTAAACCCCTCCGATACCGGGTCAGGTTCGCGCTATCTAAAACTCCGTAAAAAGAATAAAGGCAACATCTAAATTATTTTTTGGCACAAATGCGTCACTAACACACGAACAAGTTCAACGTATGCAGTGCAAGGGCAAAACATTAGTACAATGCACTAAATGTGGTCTGTGTCCATTTTCTAATGACAGCGGAATATATACCAATAAAGACACAGTAGCGCTCAAGATTACCCAAGGGAGAGCTGGAAAGCGCCCAAACCTGCTCTGGGAAATGTTATCACTGCGGGAGTTCTGGCGCTGTAGATTTACTATAAGAGTCAGGCTAAGAATTATACAGTTTGTAAAGTGAAAATTGTTTGCATAACAGTTAGTAAAGCAATAAAACAGATGTTGGTAGGTGAAGCCATGTACACAGACCAGAATATACAACGACACAAAGGTAATCTTGCTCCCATGTTGGAAGCCTTGTAAAAACAAGCATTGGCCGCGCGCTGTGGTGGGGGAGGGGGAGGAGCGGGAGAGCAAGTGACGCACGGCCGTGAAAGTGACACGGCCGCGCGGCTGCTAGACGCGCTCTGTGGTGGGGGAGGGGGAGGAGGAGGGTTGGAAAGGAAAGCCAGATGGCCTGGAGCATGCGAGGAATGCGCGCGTTACTGTGCGCGTACTCGCATGCTCTAGGCCAGGACAAAAAAAAGTGGTCGCATTTCTGAAACCCACTACTAAATGTCTCGCCAGACCAGCGCATGCGCTGGCTCAGGCGAGACCTAAAAAGGATGCATCTCCAGTGGTACATATGTTGCAGTCATGAATGGAGAAATGGTCCTTGGGTCAATCACTGTGGTCAATCGGCAAGATAGAACGGGATTGTCTGCTTCCTGAACACTAATTGATTGTAGGGTGGATTAAAGTGTTGCAAAGTGGTTTTGGGTGTGGGCTTTTTCACAGAAGTTGTGTTCCAGAATCCACCCCGCGTGGGTTGTGGAGGAGGTCTGTATCTTCTCACGAAGGGAGCATAAATAGTAGGAGTATGTGCCTCTAGGGGTGGGTGGTTGTACTTGTAGTGCATTCTCTGCTTTTCAAAGTGTGGCAAAACATGGGGTGGTATTTGTGCTCGTAACTCTGGAGGAGGCGGGTCATAGGCAGGGGTATTTGCCTTTGACAATATAGGTCGTTGGTCATTAGGGAACTGCGCTTCTTAGAATACAGGGGTATCTGCGGAGATTATGCTTCCAGGACTGGAGGAGATGATTGGTGAGGGTCTGACTGCACATGTCAGAAACCATTGGAAATGGAATAAGTTAGAGCAATGTGCATTTAATATTCATCTTGTTACTGATTTGTGAAAGTAAAATCTGAATTCAGTAAACACCATTTCATATAAATGATAACAACATCCTGTACAAATGTTATAGTGTTTTACAAGTATCTTCTTTTCTCAGAAATTCCAGTTGCCTGCCAGGGAGATCTGTGTTGGGTGCCAGAAAACCGTATACCCGATGGAACGACTGTATGCCAACCAGCAAGTGTTTCACAACAGCTGCTTCCGTTGTTCACACTGTAACAGCAAGCTCAGGTGAGGAGGGGAGGGAATTGACGAGCTGAAAGATGTGCATAAATGCAGAATCAGGAAGGGGTGGAACTCACAAAGGGTCCAGAATGAAAGGAGGGACTGTTAGAAGAGTGACGGCACTGAAATACGCTAAATGAGATGGGTATTATTGATACTGCTGTAGTGGGTCAGTGGTTAGAAAGTACTACTGGTCTTGAAGACCATTTGTGGTATGTTTTAATTATGGCTTATCCATATCCGTGTGTGGGAGGGATATGTCCAAGCACCGTCCACAGAACTGGAGTCAAAACATGTATTGCTTTTATCGAGTTTAGTTTCAAAAGGTAAAATAACAAAGTAGAAAACTTGAATAAAAAAGTATAATTAAGAAAAAGGTTAGGTTTAGGTTATGTTTAGAGGTTCGGGTTAGTGCTAGGGGTAGGAATTTGGGACGGTTAAGGGTTACTTTTAGTTAAGGGATTGAGCTAGGATAAGTGTTAAAGGAGTGAGTGATGGTGCGACAGAAGGGGTAGCATAGAAAGTTGTACCTTGGTGGTCCGCTCCACTCGTAAAATACGCACCGCGTATGAAGGTTAATGGATGGGGTAACCGGGGTTAAATCGAAGGTTAATGTTTGTGCAGGCGCAGATCACTTATTTAATAGTAAAAATACACTTATACCTCTGCATTTTTTGTATTTTTTTGTAGACCTACACGTTCGCCTTTAATAGAATTGGAATCTACTGCTCCAGTTCATCACCCTGCCCCCAATCTTTGATTGTTTCTGAAGCACACTAGTTAATGGTACCATGGCACTTGGTACCTTTGAAAAAAGTATTGCAAACCATAACTGCCTGGTAGCCTGTCATAATAGGAAAAGCAATATACTACTTCCATCATCCTGAGGTCATGGCCAGAATCTGTCCCTGATCAACCACTCCCCAACCTCATTTTGTTATGTGCTATTAAAACGCTTTACTCTTTTTCGTTTTTCAACAGCCTCGTGAATTATGCCTCGCTCCATGGGAATATCTACTGCAAGCCTCATTTCAACCAGCTCTTCAAATCGAAAGGAAACTATGATGAAGGCTTTGGACACAAGCAGCACAAAGAACTGTGGACCGGCAAAAGCGAAAATGAAGATGCTCCTGAGAATCCTACCTGTGCTGCAAGTGAAATTGAAGGCTCTCATAATCCTGGGGTGGAGGATGCTCCTATTGCAAAAGTGGGTGTTTTAGCAGCATCCATGGAAGCAAAGGCAGCAGTGTCAGTAGAAAAGGAAAAGCAACCGGAGACCAAAAAGCTGCGGATTGCATGGCCCCCACCACCAGAGCCCACCAGTCCAGGAAGCACCTCTGATGAGAGTATCAAAGTGTTCAAACCTAAGTGGCCTCCAAGTGATGAGATACTCAAGGAAGATGTCAAGGAAGACGGAGACCTGAAGAAGCTGCGAAGAAGCTCCTCCCTGAAAGAAAGAAGTCGACCCTTCACTGTAGCAGGTGGTCTAAAGCCAGTGGTGACCGTTCGTAACCCCAAGGACCCAGAGAGGGAAAGCTTGTCTTCAGACGGTAAGAAAGCTAGGAGCCTATCTGGAGACGAAGAAGACACCATAAAACATCTAAAAAGAGAAAAGATGGAAAATGAAGAAAGGAATGTTGACACTTCAAAAGTTGAGAACCATAAAAAAGTTGCAGCAATAACTGCGGAAGCACTAGATGTACAACAGGGAGGGGAGAGTCATCAAATCAAAGATGAGAATCTTATGGCAAATGGAGAAGTGTTTGGGAACTACAGTGTGGAGGAAGCCCTTGCTGTGAATCTGAATACGCCACCCAAAGATGATTCCACCAGTAAGCCTTCTTCACATGAAAGTACAGAAGACGGGTCCACCAAGGGATTATCCCCAAGTCAGGATCGCAGATCCCAAGATATTGGCTTCTGGGAAGGTGAAGACAGTGAAGAATTATCTGTGGAAGAACTCATTAAAAGGAATAGGTGTTATGAAGATGATGATGATGATGATGATGAAAATGACGAAGTGGAAGAGTGATTCCATATTGCATTAGAATGGTGCAGGTTGCTGATTGGGCCTTATGTTCGTGTTCCTGGTCTCTTTCTTTGTGAACACAGTGCTTTCTTTAATTTCCACCAGCAGACGGACCAATTGAGTTCAAGCGTTTTAACTCCTTTGGTATATAGGGTTCAACCTCCATTGAACATCTGCCTAGCAGCATTGAACTGGGTGCCAGTGGTTTGAACAGTTTCGAGATAGGCTGCTTGCTTTGGTGCCGGGAACTGCCCAGTATGTTCAACCCGTCACCCGTGTCTCCCAAGCCAGATTTGCAGCCGTAAAGTGCTCCTCGTGTAACGGATCTTAAAATCACATTGGGGGTTTGCTGTTCAACATCAGAGACAAGAGATTGTTTTCCTAACGGGAAGAATGATCAGAGTTCAAGAACTACGTTGAATTAGCTTCTAGGAGTTGTCAAAATTACGTAACAATCTTGTGCCCTCTGATGTGCGCTCTTTGTAGCATTGGTAGTGTGCTTCTCTTGGTTTCTCCGCTCAGCCTATGGGTTTCACTGTATTTCCATCTGCAGTTGTCCAGCACACTGGTGTTAAGAAACGTTACTGCCTTTCTGCAAACATTCAATGGAAGAAGGACGAGGATCCAGTCCAGAAGTTTATTAAGTTCTTGATTATCTGAAAAGTTGCATGCACTTTTCCACTTTGGCGCTGACGTGCACAGTGGCAAAATGCTGTGGCACACTGATTTTCCTTTTAGACATATGCCTGGTACCCCAAGGAGTCGGCGAGGGGGGGGGAGGGGTTGCGATCCTTTATGCAACATTCTTGTTTGATTGGGTTTTCATTTTAATGGCCCTCCAATTCCTGAAAAGATTTACATTTTGAGCCTGAATATAACTGGAATCGTTCATCTAAAGCGCACCTCTGTCTGTGAAGAGGGGTGGGGGCCCCGCCTTGGTGTGTCTTTGGGATTTGGAAAGTGGACTTTCTGGGCTGCACTTGCCTTTAGTGTTTCTTGGCTGGTACTTAAAGAACAGAGGTGTGAAAATGAGTAGCTGAGACTCCATTTTAACACTACATTTAATTATCTCTGTGAACTGAAACTTTTACATTCCAATGTATTGCTGCTGATAGGACTTCTCCAATTTGTTTTTACTTGATGACTTGAAAGTCTGATAAACTTGACTTCTCTTTATGTGGCGTTTCCGGCCCACACTTAAATATGCAACTAAGAAAAAAATGAAAAAAATATCTGCCTTATGGCAACTGAACTTTGTGTTCAAATTTAGTATGGAAGAATTTGGAACTCTGTGTAAACAAAGGCAAATAATTCAACAGGAAGATTGGGCAAATAGTGTATTGTGGTTCCTACACTTGTTTTTTCTTTCTAGTTTTTAGAATAATTTTACCCGTTTGTGCTATTTAAAAAAGGGGCGGGTGGGAGGATGGGAGCAGCTCAATTTTTACTTGAGGTGGAATTTCTTTATGCTGGTCTATTTTTCAATTGAATGAATGTGTAATATATTCTACTTTCTTACCAATTCAGCAGAGTATAAAACATTTTTATTCTCAATAAAGCAAAGCTTTGTGTGACAAAGCTTAATTGTAAATGTCTCTGGTGATGTCTGTAACTTTGTTTTTAGGTGCCCTTAAATAGACCTCTTTTACCCGTTGTCCTGAAGCTAGGTTGCTCAGGTTCCAGTGTCCCACTGAGGTGTATTACCAATGCAGTTCCAAAACCACTAATGTGTTTCTTTGGGATAAAGTGGTTCTCTAGACTAACCTCTCTTGTCATGTTGACCAAGCTCAACTTCAGACTGGAAATCTGTCTCCCATGTTTCTTCTCACACTCGTTGAATGCCTTCTGAAAAATGTCTTAGCTGCGGGAAAATATGCCTTATTTTTTTATTTTAAGAAAGAGCAGTGTTCCTTCAGGAATTATTTTAGAAAGTATACCCAGTTATTACACTAGGGGACGTGTGATGAGCAGCGCTTCCTTTATCAACACAAATCAGTTAGACATTTTAAATGATGATTTAGTTAAGACTTTGTATCACTTTATTTTAGAACATTCTGATAGCTTTATTTAAATCACCATCCATTGCTAGGGTTTTTTTTTTTTTCTTTTTTTAGACTATTCTCGAAGTTTCCTACTGAACCGGACTGGCGATTAATGTTTTTTTTTTTCCTTTATTTTTAATAGGGGTGCATTACAGTTGCATTTACATAGCGCTTACTACTCCTGACGAGGTGTTGTAGCGCTTTGCGCTGGTCTTCCCAGCGCAACCCAAGGTTCGTGGATAGCGCAGTGTTATTGGGATTAGTCTTGCACGCTCAAGCAAACCACTTCCTGCTTCACTCCAGTTTCTTTGGGGTAAATTTAATTAATAGGAGTTGGGGGGGGGGGGGGGGGGGGGGATCATTAATGTGAAAAGTGGGAGATGCGAGTTCATGCAGATGTATGGTGAAATTTAATAGATGAGTTAGAGGAGGTTAGGTATTGGTAGGTTGCACACGTGTGACTTTAAAAAAAGGCGAGTTTGTGATCTATGAAATGAGTTCTGTACAAATTGCAGAAATAAATTATGAGATTAATGTAAAATTGCAAGTGATTTAGAGAAGGTTGCTTCTAGACAGAAAAGGCATGCAGAGGATGGGAAAGGGAGAAGAGTCATTAAAAAGAAAACAATAGGTGGCAATCATAGATTTTAAGTAAAATCCAGCATGAAGTACTAATCTTTGGGTATAAAGAGGACGCTTTCAAAATTCTAGACTGAAGCAGTGTTATTTGTAAGTGGGGATAGTGATTCATTCTGTACTATTGGTAGTTGCTAGAATCGGGCGAAGAGGGAGAGTGGTGTTAGGCTAAAGCTCGACCACCGATTCAGCAAGAGCAGCTGATCCTCTCAGGAGTTGGAAGCTTCAAATTAATGCTCCATTCAAGCTTTCTATTAAATGTTGATTGTTTCCACTTGCACTCCTGCAGAAAACCATGCCTATTTTACTATTGGTTTTGAAATGGTGACTTTTTTTAGCTGCACATTTTCTGATATTGGATTTTTGACAGTATTGTCACACTCGTGAGTCATATCGACCACCTCGCAGTTGATACATTAATGTCTTCACAGTTTGTAATAAATCTATGAGAATGTTCTAAAATAAACTGATAATTTCATCCTAGACATATATTGCCATTAGGTTTCTACCAAATCCGATAAACGGTTGAATTTTGCAAGTTCGCTTAGTTCAGATCGAAAATATATTCTCATTCCAGCGGGAATATTATTTGTAGTTGTAGTATATTCGCTATATGCCTCATGGAGCACAGTTTATGCTTGTTATGTTTTTATTTTAACAGCGCACAGGGAACTACATTTCTGACTTGTAGTACAGTCATGAAGATAATGTACCTGAGGGCGAACTTTGCACTTATTACGAGATGTTTATTACCCAACTCAGTACTAATTTTATTGGCTTTAGGTGAATGAATGGAGGAGTGGATCTTCTGGCATGTTAACCTGTGACCATGGGGTGAAAACAGAAACCTTTAGTAAATGCATTAGTCCAATGAGGCACCAGATCCTGCTAGATAATAACTGTATGCAAGGCATCCACCATCAGAAAATGGATGCCTTATTTGTATCCAGCAGTGCATGGAATGTGTTCTCTTGGAAAATATCTTTGTACACTTGTGCAAAGCTGCTTCAGCTACATTTTCCCTATGCCCGTCAGACACTTCTGCAGGGTTGTAATGCCGATTATAGTCCGCATGTAATGAAACCTTAATGTCTCATCTGGGATTAATGTGCAATTCTGCCAAGAAAACTTGTGGAATGTATTTCAGTTGAGTCATTGTCTGTCTAATATCACTTCTCATTTGCACCCCTTTTTACATTGCTCCTCTTACAGAGGGAAACTACCCATTTTTTTAGGAATAGGACAAAGGGAAATGTTGGCTTTATAGTGACACTTTTCTCCTATCCAAGGGATCCCTTACTATAACAAGCTCAAGTCACTTCCATTTGTCACTCTACCATTGATTAGAACCTTGCACTGAATTTTGGTTTCTGGTCCTACCAGTAGATAGCAGGATATACACTTCTGAGAAGCAGAGGGCCTAGGGCAAAGTGTTATTTTGGATGATAGTGCTAAGAAGAGGGACTAGCTAGGTAAGGATACAGTTGCATTTGTTTAGACCAGCTTCCCAGCGGGCAAATGGTTACTGAACGTTTTAACACTCTATTGCACACAAACTCTCATAAAAATCCTGCAGTCACCACTGTGTTGATTTAAACATGTGTTTTTGTGTTGTCTTGCTATTGTTTTGCTGCTCCAGGCCTCCTGCCTGAAGACTCCATCTGTGCAGTAACAATGCTACTATTTTCCTCTGTCTGAGGTTTCTTGGCAAGTATGGGTGTCTTTTGGTAGCAGTGCTCATTGACCAAATTATGCAGTCGGACAGAGTTCGAGTCACTTGCTGGCATGTAACTGGTAAAGTTTCCATTGCTTCATCTCTAATGGATGACCAGGGTACAGCGGTGTAATCACCCACTTTACCACACATTCGGAAGGGATGACTAGCTAACTGATTATTCTACCATCCAGCTCCCTGACATAAAAGTTCACTGCCTGAGAACTATGTTTTCATGAGTACATTCCAAACTATAGGGAAGCTGAAAGTACTAGAGGCAAAGCTAACAGCTGGGCCCTGATATACCACTAAAAGATAAAAAAAAAAAAATCAGTAGTGTGTAAACTGAGCTTTCGGAACAGTTCACTCCTTGCGTGACAAACCCAGCAAGAATAAGATGTTTGATGTAGCTACTACTCTCAATGTTTCAACAAGGGTATTGAATCCTTGTTGTTGGCAGCATGTTGCCTCTGAAAGTTCAATTAGGCTGCTGGTAGATTATGTGAATTGCGGAACTTACATTGCTGTCCTCCAGACCCATCCCAACCCCCCCCCCCCCCCCCCTTAGCACTTTCTCCGTAGAGGTGTTGAGGGGAGTGAAAGAGGAAGGAATGATGAGGGCCTGAAACCACTTATAGTCTGCAGTAGATGTTTATAGCAGCCACCAACATTCTAGTTCCAGATTGCTATAGAAATTGTCTGAAGGAGGGCAGCCCTTCAATTATCTCTCTATTCGTTACCATCTAGAAAGGAGGTAGTTGCAGCCCTCCCATCAGGAAGAAACACTCTTCGGTAGTGGTAGTGTTATTGTTTGAAAGGACTACATTAAACAACTTTGAGGTAGTTGCTAACAGAAAATTGAGGGAAGAGCTGTTTGATGAAAATGACTGCACTGTTTAATGGGCTCTTGTTGAGAAGATTGGGGTGGAGGGTGGGGAACTAGTCTTGAAACTTCAGTTGCTGGCCAGCTAGTGCAGAGGGGAAACCAGCAGACCATGGGACAGCATGTTTTTTTTTTTTAGTCTGAGCTAGGAAATGATTTGAGCCTTTCTGCTACTTTTGAGACCAAGGAAGGCAGTGGAGGGTAGAAAGAGGAGATTAGAATTATTTTAGCAAGGACATTAAGCATACACTTTAAAAAAGTCTTGAGGCACATTCAAGTGGACCAAGGCCGTGGTAGTATTGGCTTGTACTCTGTCAGCCACACTGAGCGAAGAGTAGTAGTAGATGCCATCTTGATTAAGGCTGTCACTATGTCCTATTGGAGGGTTGCTTTTCTCCCAGGCAGCTGCTAGTGGGTAGTCTCAAACATTGCGACTTGGAGGTCATCTCCTACCCAGATGACACGCAGTTGATCATGTCTATGGGTCCAAACCCTGAATCCACAAAACCTAAGTTCGGAGAATGGATGAGGAAAATTGCTTCCTGGATGTCCCAGAACTGTCTGCAGCTTAGCAGGGATAAAATTGAGATCTTGCTATTCGGCAAAGCCCACGCCTACTGGTTGGACAACTGGTGGCCGTCGGAACTGGCACCACCCCTCAACCTAAAAAAGTAGTAAAAAGCATAGGCATCCTAATAGATAACAACCTCTCCATGAAAGAGTAGGTTGTCTCCATATGCTGCATTTGTTGTGAAATCATGCAAATGCTTAGGAAAGCATTTCAGTGGCCACCTCTCCATTCAAGAAGTACTCTCACGCAGGCTCTGGTGATCAGTCTCCTGGATTATGGGAGCGCCTTACTGATCGGAGTTGATAAAACTCTATCAAACCTTCAGGAAGTCCAGAACACTGCTGCACAACTAGTCTGCAAACTCACTCTGAGCCTACTCTTAGATCTCTTCATTGGCTTCCAATCCAGAACTATGCTACTTTTAAGCTCAGCATATCCTTGATTGTTCGGAATTTGCCCACTTAAAAAAAACTTCTTAAAATCTGGCTTTTCTGATTTCTCCACTGCTTCAGTTCCCTCTTACCTGTTATGCGCTCCAGTGCCAAGGTTGATTTATAGCGCTATATCAAGCTCATTTAACATAAGAGGCAGGATCTGGACACACATCTGGTTTTCCTAAGGGCTCCCCTTCTTAAAGAGACCATTAGTAAATGAAAGAACTCTGGCCTGCAGCTTCTGTCGTTTTTTAGGTCTCGCGCCTAGCGTTGCAGTGCGCAGCACTGCTCGCGCAGCGCGAGACCTCTAGAAAGGGCTTCTGAAAACGACCTACACGCTCGTGCGTGTGGTTTTGTTTTCAGAAGCCCTCATTGGCTGTAGCGTGCGTTTTTTTAGAAAAAACGGCACGCGATTGGGCAAAGGCGGGCGCATGTCCCGCCTTTGCTCCTCCCATTCCCGACGGTGGCCAGAACGCGCAGCAGCGCGCGTTCGCCTCGCTGCCGCTGCTGCGCTCCCTCCCCCCAGCTCCTCTGTGGTGCGCGCGCACCACTGGTTCCTGTGCTCTTCTCCTCGTTTACCTTCGTGCTCCCCTGTCGCTCCGACGCTGTTCCTGCTTCACTCCCACCCAAGCCCGCCTCCTGCACTGCTCGTCTTGCCCTGTGCCGTGGCTGACCCTCTCTCGCTCCTATGATCTCAGAGTACGATTCTTTCAACGTGACCCCCTCACCCGGAAACTCTTCTGAGGACATCCCCAACCAGTTTGTGCAGCCGGGCTGGCAGATCGCCCTCTGGGCAGTGGCGTACTCCATCATCGTCGTGGTGTCCGTGGTGGGCAACATCATTGTCATGTGGATCCTTTTGGCCCACAAAAGGATGAGGACAGTTACCAACTACTTCCTGCTGAACCTGCCCTTCGCAGAGGCCTCCATGGCCGCCTTCAACACTGTGATCAACTTCACCTATGGCATCCACAACGACTGGTACTATGGCCTCTTCTACTGCAAGTTCCACAACTTTTTCCCCATTTCGGCTGTCTTTGCCAGCATCTATTCCATGACCGCCATAGCCTTGGACAGGTGAGTGAGCCTGCTGGTTTTATGCACTTCACACTGCAGACTGAACTTCAAGTCTTGGTTCTTTCTATGGGGGCAGATATGTGAATTTTGGTCCTGAGATATTGCGTGGTTTGCCTCAGATCACACGTTTGGTAAAGCGTGGATGCCGAGACTAAAGCTCATGTCTTCTGGTTCTATAGTCTACACATTAACCCCTATATTTTGAGCAGAGCCACTAGAATTATGTAACGAAGAAGGAACAAAGTGTGCGGCAGGGTTGCCTGAATTAAGTGGCACGAAATGAACAGTATTAGTTTGCTACTTTGTCATTTTAGCACTCGTCCATACTGCCTGGACAAAAGTTTTACCTCATTCAGCAACTGAAATGTGACCGGTAAACCTTTTCAGAGTCTGCACTCTGCCACCTAAGATGCTTGTTTAAAGTAACTTTTGATCCGTTTGATCGAGAAACAATTTTTATGTTTGAAATCTACAAATTATGTAGCAGGTGGTGGATTATGCGGCAAATTAGATAAATCCATAATTAGGTGGAAAACTCCATGGCTGCAGATTCACATCATTACAGTGGCCATTATTATGAGTTAAAAGTCCCCTTCTACTTCATGATGGCTGTATACATGACATCTGTCGCCAAGTATGTGGGATGCTTCCTCTATGGTGCCGAAACATACTATTTCTGCACTTGTTTTTAGTACATACCAAAGTATACCACACTCTAGGGCGAGTGTGTAAATGAATCACCCCCTGATTCTGCTGCACTGTTACCCTCTTGGGTGCCCTACTTGTACGCTTGTGTGTGGTTGGAGGCTCTGAGCCGCGCGCTCAGCAGTGTGTCACGTGGTCAGTTAAGTGGGTGGGCACGTGCAGGATGTGCTAAGCTCTGAGTGTCATTGTGCCCAGCGGGGCTATTCTTGTCATTTTAGTACATGTGAGATCTCTTGACGCTTTAGAGTCTTTAAAAAAAATAAATTAGCTAAAGTTGGCTGTGCAACATACTGAAAAGCATTTTTTATCCAACTCTTATGACTTGAGTAATAAGGAAAGGAGGAGTGAAGTTTGCTGTTGGTCCAGGTTTTTTCACGGGGCAAACATGGGATAAACTGACTTCACACTATAATTGCTTCTCGAAACTGGAGCAAACGTACTTGGCGCTATGTTTTCTGCTAAGAATGGAGTATAAAAACTCTCCGCTGTGCTTGCTTTTAAGGAATTAAGCAAACTGATTTGGCACCACGTTTGTTTTGTAAGAGTTAAGCAAACTGTCTTTTTATATGTTTTCTGCTTAGGAATGAAACAAAATGACAGCGTTATGGTTGCCTCTTAGGGTGGAGCAAACTGACTTAGCTCCTTTCCTAAGATGCGTACATAGTGCTAACTGACTTGGCACTATGGGGCTGACTTGGCACTATGGAGCTGACTTGGCACTATGGAGCTGACTTGGCACTATGGAGCTGACTTGGCACTATGGAGCTGACTTGGCACTATGGAGCTGACTTGGCACTATGGAGCTGACTTGGCACTATGGAGCTGACTTGGCACTATGGAGCTGACTTGGCACTATGGAGCCGACTTGGCACTATGGAGCCGACTTGGCACTATGGAGCCGACTTGGCACTATGGAGCCGACTTGGCACTATGGAGCCGACTTGGCACTATGGAGCCGACTTGGCACTATGGGGCTGACTTGGCACTGTGGCTCTGCTTAGGAATGGAGCTCATTGACGTGGTACTATGTTTCTGCTTAAGAATGGAGCAATCTGATTTTGGACTTTGTGTGCTTCTTAAGAAGGAGACACAATGGCTTGGCAATGTGTGTTTTTCATGAATGGAACAAACTGACTCAACACCTGTTTTCTGGTAGGAAATGGAGAAAACTAATTTTGCATCATGCTTACTGATTAAGTACTAAAGAATTGCACTGTTTTTTTTAAACCACAGATGCAATCCAATACGGCACATTTGGAAAGTGGAGCAAAAATATTTGACTCTGTCTGCTGACAAAATAATGAAACATTTGTTTTCTCATTTTTTTGTCCCCAGTGCAAAACTTCACATCCTTGTGATAAGCTTAGGAGTTGTGGAAGGCGGGCCATGCAATTCTTTATTACCCAAGCAGCAAACATATGGCAAAGTGCGTAGCACAAAAAGTGTCTTTGAAAGATATGGCAAAATGGTTCTATTGCTGTCCAACATCACCTTATTCCCAGGGCCACTAGAATTATGTGGCAGGGCAGGACCAAATTATGCAACAAGGTTAGCTAAATAATGCGACAAAGAAAGGCAAATTATACGGCATAATATGGCACATTTTGTGATAGTATTACTTTATTATGTTGTCATTTTTACAACTGGTTACATTCTCTGGGCAAATACTTCACCTCATTAATATCAGCTTAACAACCAAATACAGCAATAATCAACTGAAAAAATGACCAGTAGACCTTTGTGAAGTCCACTGTGCGGGAACACATGTTGCCACATTTTTAGTAACTTGTGATCCGTTTGACCTAGAAAAAATGCTTTTCTTAAAATATGCAGATTGTGCAGCAGATGATGGATTATGTGGCAAATGCAGCAAGTCCCTAATTATGCAGAAAACGCTGCAGCAGCAGAATCACATTTTTCTAGTGTCCCTCCTTATTCCATTCCATTGTGCGCATCTGTAATCACAGGTGGGGTGTATGAAGTTGTCAAAGTCAGACTCCATCAACTTCATGAAGGTTTTTTTATATATAAAAAAAAACAACTTTAGCTTCAAGTAGTTGGCAGTGTTTCTTTTGTCCAATAAAACAACAGGCACACATTCTGCAAAATGTAGGTTTTGTGGGAACAACTACAAAGACCTTTGTGCATGAAGTTTTTACCTGAAAAATATTTTCTGGGTAAAAGCTTATGAGAAAACAGTTTGGAGATTAAATTTCCCCTCTATGTGACTTTTTACAAAGTTTGCCACGTTTGCAAGACGTCACTAAAGCAATTTAAAATTTTCACACTCCTGTTTGTAGCCCGCTAAAAAATGTGTACGCACGCATGCACCCTCCAGAGAACAACGTGAGAGACTCTCTCTACATGTCTATGAAGGACACCGCGTGAGACACGCACGCATGCACCCTCCAGGGAACAACGTGAGAGACTCTCTACATGTCTATGAAGGGCACCGTGTGAGAAACGCACGCACCCTGCAGGGAACAACGTGAGAGACTTTCTCCCCGCAGGTCTATGACAGGCACTGTGTGAGACAGGCACACACGCACCCTGCAGGGTACTCCGTGAGAGACTCTCTCTACATGTCTATGAAGGGCATGGGTGAGACACGGACGCACGCAGGGAACCAGTGAGAGCCCCCTCTCTCTGCAGGTATATAAAGGACACCGTGTGAAAAATACACGCACGAAACTGCGTGAGAAGCACATACACGCACGAGCCCTGCAGGGTACACCCTGAGAGGCCAAGTCTCTCTGCATGTCTATGAAGAGCACCGTGTGAGAAACACGCACGCACCCTGCAGGGCACACCGTGAGAGACTTTCTCCCCGCAGGTCTATGACAGGCACCGTGTGAGACAGGCACACACGCACGCACCCTGCAGGGTACTCCGTGAGAGACTCTCTCTCTACATGTCTATGAAGGGCATGGGTGAGACACGGACGCACGCAGGGTACCAGTGAGAGCCCCCTCTCTCTGCAGGTATATAAAGGACACCGTGTGAAAAACACACGCACGAAACTGCGTGAGAAGCACATACACGCACGAGCCCTGCAGGGTACACCCTGAGTGGCCAAGTCTCTCTGCATGTCTATGAAGAGCACCGTGTGAGAAACACGCACGCACCCTGCAGGGCACACCGTGAGAGACTTTCTTCCTGCCTGTGAAGGACTCCGTGTGAGAAACACACACGCACGCATGCACCCTGCAGGGTACACGTGGGAAACTATCTCCCTGTCTAATGAAGGACACCGTGTGAGAAACACACGCATTGATGCACTGTGGCGATCACAGCTTGTAATCTTGCATTGGGTGGCCACTACTGGAATCCTATCTGAGGTGGTCACTATTACAACACTAATAGTAGCTCAGGATGATTTTCTTTGAACATAAGAATCTCTTATTAAAGAAAAGGTTGGACACCCCTGTAGACGGTGGTGTTTGCAAGATTGTTCGTGCATTCCTAAAATGGCAAACATTCCATGGTTGTCTTTGCCTCCGGAAAAAAATGGATCCAAAGACATGGACATAAATGCAGAGCTGTATGCTAAAGCTGAAAACCATCATCTTAGGAATGCAGATTGCAAAGTCATGCGGATCGGTCCTCAGGCAAAGATGTGACTTTTATAAAACTAGAGACTCGCTCCCATCAGGCTGTTTGCAGCAAGCTTGTGTGGAGTGTTGTAAAGACATACATTGACTGCTGTATACAAGGATAGAGAAATCATACACATCAAGAAATTGACAGGAGAGTTGTTTGATTAGCCCACAAACAGACGCATAGCTGTAAGAAGGGACAGAGAATCATCCACATGATGGTACAAAGAGTTTTCTCCTCGCTCTCCTTCCTTGTACCTCCTACTGCTCTTCTCCTCGCTCTCCTGCCTTGTACCTCCTGCTGCTCTTCTTCCCACTCTCCATCCTTGTGCCTCACACGGTTCTTTGCCTCACTCTCCTTTTTTGTATCTTTGGCTCATCTTCTCATCACTCTCCTTCCTTTTGCCTCGCGCTGCTTTTTTCCTCCTCAATATCCTTCCTGATGCCTCACTGTGCTCTTCTCCTCCCTCTCCACCCTTTTGCCTCACGCTGCTCTCCTCCCCAATATCCTTCCTTGTGCCTCATGCTACTTTTCTCCTCGCTCTCCTTACTTGTACCTCCTGCTGCTCTTCTCCTCACTCTCCTTACTTATGGTTCATACTGCTCCACAACTAACTATCCCAATACAACACACATAATTACACTGCACACCACATACATACAACTCCATAACACATAGGTAAAACACAATCCCATTTACAACGCCAAAAGCTCTAACTCAAAAAAATGCGAGACCTATTGCATTTTCAATGCTTGTCCTAATTGAGGCATAAAACCTAAAAATGGAAAAAGAGTGATCTGTGTTGGGGTAGAAATTTTATCACAAGGGCAGCTGTGTAGTGGTTCTGGGTATGCTTAGTCTTTAGGGAAGTAAAACATCTAGTTGACAAACCTATTTATATATCTTGTTAAAAGGAATGATAAAAAGGGATATGTTCCCTAAATTACTTCTGACTCAAGACTGATTGCGCATTAAAATAGTACCTCGCAGTACAGTTATGCGAGGCATCTCTGTACATTTTCCAACAAGGTTTAAATATTACCATCAGCCACTGTCTGTTGTACTTTTTCAATTTTGAACAATTAGTACAATAGATGTGGATACCCCGTCTCTCTAAATGGGTCTCCAACCTTTTCTATACTCAGAACTAATGCTCCTCAAGGAAAATCCTCTGTTTACAATACACTAGTGACTACCTAAACAATTCAGGCAGGGTTTCCAGCAGAAATGACAGGAACAGCGTCCACATGACTAAGGAAATGGCCTAATCTGCTTGTGCCCTCTGGCAAAAGCTACATAACCATGTCTCCGACTTAGCTTGAATTACCATTCAACTTTAAATATGTTTCATAAATGCAACCATTTTGCTTTCATCAGGATATTGGTTTTAGAAAATAAACATATTTTTCTATCAAATACCTCTTCTTTTATATAAATACCTCTAACCACAGGTTCCTTACCTAGTGAATATTCTCCAGGCATCAGATTGGATCTGGAAAATGTAAGGCACTACTCATTCATGCCTGTAGGTGGCATTTTGTGGCTCTACACCGATGCACTTCCACTCTGGAAGTGACAAGCGGAGCAACATAAAAGCACCTCCCATGCAGGCTGACTCAGTTCCACAATTTTTTTTTTCTTCCCCACGCTTTCAAACACTGATCCGGAGCTACTAGGTTTTTTCTTGTTGATCACTCTCCGCCCCCCCCCCCTTTGTTTTTGCTCTAAATTCTAAACCGTGTGTGTGTGTGGGGGGGGGGGGGAAAGGTCACCCCCTAAAAAGAAAAAAAAACAGTTTCAAGCCACAGGGGGACTGTCATAAACAGAGGTCTGTGATGGACCATCAAGAAGTATGCTTCTGGTGCCTGGGATAGAAGGATGATTCCAAGGTCTGCAAAAACGGTGCCCATATGAATCTGAAGGTCATACAAGACCACGAGGCATAGTGGTATGTCGTCAAACATCGGAAAACTCAATGCCGTGACCGTCTAAGTTGAAAGGAAAGTTTTGTTCCCCATGAAGATCATTTTCAGGGTCGAAGTCTTTGGGTAACTCCAAGAAGAAGCATAAGAAATCAAAGTGGGAATCGGCCCCTTCCTGCAACTTGTGAACTCTAGAGAAGGTGAAAGTACGTCTGCGTGCCTCATTGTCTCGCTCCCAAGCTCAATGGAGCTGATTTAGATTCTAGTCCGGATGCACCCCAACTTTTTAGAGAGAACATGCTGCACATTTTCAGCACTACAGGTTCTCTGGCGTGCTTTTGGGCCCCAAGTATTTGCAGAGGTCTCTAGTGGGGCTTCTCTGTGCCCCTTGAACCTGCATCAGGTTGCGTTCCGGTCTGGTGCCACCTGCTACACCATTCCCCTTTGCATCAACTCCGGAGTAGAATTTACAGCTCATTCCACTTCCCGGCTCGGAGCAAAGTCCACCATGACCAACCCCACAGCAAGTTCTTACCGAAGCGCAGCCTGCGGGCAATCTTTTTAATTCTGATACTTAGCCCTTAACACACAGTAGGATCAAAACTTTGCACAATCTTTTCGGCACTGATTCAAACCATGACAGTTTTGATGAGGGAGTGATTTTGTCACTCAATATGATTTAGACAACTGATATGAAGAACTGAGAGGCCAGTGGCCCTAGTACCTCTCCAGTTACTGGTCTTATTTCACCTGGTCTTGTTTCACCTACTGACCACGCCACTAAGGAAAGTGCCACCTACGACATTGTTATGCGAAGGGCAGCAGAAGTACTGGACCTACAATTTTCCACTATGGAGGTGACGACCAATGTTTTGGTAGAGGTGCTCCAGCCTGGTCAAGCACATACAGAACCTCCATTGCCAATTAATGAAGCCCTTACGGATACCCACTTAGACGAAAACATGTTCAGGACCACCAGTTAATTGGCAGAGCGCCTTTGTCCAGCACCAGGCAACCCTGCTATTCTTACACAACACCCTACACCACAAAGTTTACTAGTACAGGCATCTATCAGTAATGTAAATCCCAATGCCTCTCCCACCACTCTACCTCATCGCAAGTCAAAAAGAATTGAAACTTTTGGCAAATGTATTTTTCTTCTACCATCCTTGCTCGGTGTTCAGTAAATGCCAGTTGTCTTCTAGACTGCTACTCCAATGCCCTATGGGGCACAGTGGCTCAAGTATTACCTGCAGTTTCGGACTACCTTGTGGCATCCCTGACCCAAGCTATACAGGAAGGCCATGAAACAGCACCACGCCAGGAAGCGGTCTGTAGGCTTCTCCGGAAATGTCCAGGCATCTTTGATCGACATGCCATTGGATGGCTCTCTCCTTTTCTATGCCCTGGAATGCTTTAAGGGAAGCAGGGACACAGCCATTCCTTGGGTGTTTCTGCCCCCACCAGACAATTCCAACAATTTTGCCCCCTTCATGGGTATGGCAGATGTTTCGCTAATGGCTGGCTTCTCCCAGCCAAGCAGGCTTTTCAGCCCTTTCGTGGCTAAGATCCTGGTTCACAAAGACAACGCCTAAGTAAGCAGGAACTAAGTGAAGCTCAGTACCTCCCAATATCTGCAGCAGTAAAACCGCTTTAGTATGTCCTTGCCAGCACACAGTCGGTCCTTTCAGAGGAAGGATCGCCTATTTACTCCAGAGGTGGCAAGCCATCACTTAGAAAGTGGGTCCTTCAAATTGTACATTGGGGCGACTTCTTTTCTTTCCACCCTGCCGCACCTTTCATCACCATCTGGGTGGCTGATAGAGGACCCCCTGTCCGTCTGCAGCAGGACGTGCAGGCCCTATTGGCTACAGGAGCCATAAAGAGGTTTCTGGCATCGGAAGTACAAACTGAGTGTTACTCCTGCTACTTCCTGGTGGTGATGAAGGCACCAGGTCTTTGCACTCTCAGTGCCTTCCTGCAGAAGGACAAATTCAAGATGGTCACATTAGACCATGTCCTGTCTGTCATAGATATGGAGACTGGATGACATTTTAATATTTTGTCATTGCTCTGAGCCAACGATCAAGAGTGTTGAGCGTATGGCACTAGATTTTGGCCAGGTCTCTGGGTATAAAATCAAGGCTCCTAAAACTCAATTGATTCTTCTGGGAGGTGCAACTAGCTGTTATCTGAGGGTGACGACTCGAGCAAGGTATTTAGGTATTATTTTCACACCTACGATAAAGTTGTGATAGGAATATAATTCTACTCCACAACTACGGTCTTTTAGACTAAAATTAGATAAATAGATGCCTTTATTTTTTTTTTTTTTTTCGAATTAATTTAATTAAAATGAATATTCTCCCCAAAATTTTGTATCTTTTTCTGTTGTTACCTTTGTACGTTCCTTTTAGGGATTTTAAAATGTTATACTCTTATTATTGCATGATTCAGATGGCAGAAAAAGAGAGCGGAGATCTTTAAAAATTCTAAAACATCCAATAGTTGAAGGTGGATGGGCACTTCCTGATTGGCGTTTTTATTATTGGGCTAGTATGGCTGACCGTATTTGCATGCTGTATGATTTTTATCCGAATAACTGGCTTCATGCCATCTTAGCCAGGAAGGATCCTCGTAGCAGTAGTACGAAATTTAAAAGCAGTACATTTTTCAAAAAGTTAGACTAAAGACTGAGATAGCTCTAGGCAAGATTTGGACTAATATGAGGAGGTTCTTGAAAATCCCATTCTTTCATACCCATACACTTGCTGGATGGCTTTACTTCTTCCTATTATGGTGTTTGGTCACAACTGGGAATCAAGCCGCTAGGCGACCCGATGGATGACTCTGGGCTCAAATCTTTCATAGACCTACTGTCGGAATTTGCCATACACCGTCGCAATTTTTTAAAAATATCTGCAGATTTGCACTTTCTTATTGAGCAGGAGTAGTAATATCATTACACCGCTGGCCCAGTCCGACACTGCACAATTTATATTTACAACTCATTCATTTAGCATTTCGGAAACATATAGCTGTCTTATCCAGTACTCTTTCAATGATTTGGAAACTTGGGCTGATGAATGGACCAGTGGCTTAAATGAGGGTATTTCGGTTGAACTCTCCAACATTCTTGCGCGATCCTGCAAAGTTGTCCCCTCTGCTAGACTAAGAGGCCAGATTTATCGCACAATGTTCTATTTTTACAATAGTCCTTCCAAATTGTCTAAATTGTATAATAGATCATACAGTTGTGCTCTCGAAGCAGTTGATAACTCCAAAATGTTTTCTACTTGTCCTAAACTGATACCATTTTGGTCTTTGATACAACGGCAGATATGTCTTCCAAAAATGATCCTGCTGAGCATAGAGGCTACTGATTGGGTTCTTTAAATTCTTTCCATAGCTCGACTTAACATTGCAAGAAATTGGAAATCTGTATCTCTGCCAAAGCATGAGTAGTGGTGGAAAGAAGTAATGGAGGTTTGTGAATTAGAATTTCAGATAGCTAAGGCCAGAGTTTTCATCGTATTTGGGGGAATCTGAAAGATTATTTGATGTCAGGTTAGAGATTATTGATTATGCGAATTTTTTAAACAAAAATCGCTATCTCCAATGATTTTCTCTAATTTTGTGAAGTAATTATAAAATATGATTAATTAATGTTTTCCTGATTTATGCATTATTATGATGTCTTGTTACGTGGTTGCTTGCACTCTTGACAATGCATTCTTTTTTTAAACAAAAGAGACTGGAGGTGGCATTGGACCTGCAGGTCACCTATTTTCATATTCCTGTCCTGCAGGCCCACAGGCAATACCTGTGTTTCATAATTGGCCACAAGACTTTTCAGTTCGATCTGCCCCTTTTTAGCCTCACCAGTGGCCCTCGGCTGTTGACAAATGATTGCGGTGTTTGCAGTACACCTTCGGAGGTTGGGGGTACCTTTTTTCCCTTAACTTGATGACTGACTGCTGATTGCAGACTCACCCCAGGCATTTGTCAACCACCTCTAGATGATGGCGAACCTGCTCACATTGTTGGCATCCATCATCCTGCTGGTGAAACATGTATGATGGCATATGTGGGCTGTACAGTGGACACATCACCAGGGAACTCAGTTTGTTTTTATTCATAGGAGACTGCAAAAGACCTGCAGTGGTGGCTGCTGGACCGCAATTGGGTCAGTGGCAGGCTCTTCACTTTATCTCACCCAGATTTGACAGTAGTGATGATGAATCGCTTCTGGGTTGAGGAGGCAATCTGGGAAAGGTGGAGATCAGAAGCCTCTGGTATCCGAAGGAAACTCCACTCTACATCAGTTTGTTAAAGTAAGGAGCCTTCCTGCGGACCATCAATAGAAGGCTGGTGCAGCTACTCAAGGAAAACACCACCGCCATAGATTGGGAGTCCGGTCCTGCAGGCAGGCTATCATTGCGGCATTGAACCCGGAGAACACTGCTTTAAACATAAGCTTCACAGTCTTTATCCACCTTGCATATCGCAAGCTTAACCAGCAAACTCCAGGCCCTGTACTAAAACCAAGGAACATGCAAAGGTGACTAAAATAACGGTATATCTACGAAGCAGCATCCTAGCAAAAGCTGTGTACTCTGCCACAATACGGAACGCGAACTCAATGACCTGTCATCGACTATTGATCATTGACTGTTGTCACTCTGAACTGTACATTAACTTTGGGACACTTTTTTACACCTTGGTGCTTTATCTGTAGTTTTTAGAAGTAACCTATTTTCCTTTTTTATTATTAATTGTTTTTAACAATACTATGTTGCCACGTGGTTTTACGTAAGAGATGGTTACCTTGTATTAGAAGAAACTTTATATCAACTACTTTATTTCAATTGAGAATGATGGCTGGACCCTAGTGAGAAAATTATTTTAACGTTTTTCTACCTTTCGACTTTTTACATGTGGATTGTAATGATTTTATTAATCAAACAATAAAATGTGTGTGTGTGTATGTATATATAATATACCTATACCACCTCCATGTGGTACTGCAACAAGTAGGGTGTGGTAGGGTCTTGGTTACTATGACAGGAGGCTCTATGCTTCTGGAAGTGGCTGGACTGCAAGGGAATTTCTCTGGTGTCATCTCATTGCAGGATCTCTAAACAGAGCAAACAAACCTAGCTGCTGGCTCTTAGCAGTCTCCGAATGGCATTTACTCCAGGAGGATTGCACAGGGTGTCTTCTATCAGTGGGGAGAACCTGGACTCCATCTTCTTGCCACCGCTGAGAATATGCAGTGTCACACTTTTGCACACTGGATTGCCCATGAAGGCATTCTCTCTCAGACTTATTCTGCCTAGAGTGGAGCTCCGAACACGTCTGCCTTCCCACCCTGCCTCTCCTGGCCTGAGTTATAAAGAAGATCAGGAATAAGCGGGTCCAGGTTATCCGTGAGCCTGGAAGAGTGTGGTACCCAGAACTCCTGGGCAGGAGCATCTGTCCTCCATTCAATCTGCCACTTTCTTGGGATCTTCTGTCACAGAGGCAGGGCAGGGCTTGCATCTGGGCCTGCACAGTTTAGATCTCCATGCTTTGAGGCTGAGCAGTGACATTTGACCTTCTCCTCCGAAGGTCTTTGTCATCTTGGCGGCACAGCGTTCCTCTACAAAATTGGTGTATGCCAGTTGTTGGGACAGATTTGTGGCTTGCTGTGGCACCTTTCAAATTTGCCTACCTGAAGGCAAGTTGTCTGAAGTTTTGCTGTTAGTTTTGTCCGGAGCCCAGCAAGAACTTGCTTTGGGTAATGTTGACTGCGATTTGTCATCTCTTTCGGGTCCACCCCCCCCCCGTTGCTTGATCAGCCTTCTTTATTTAAATCACCTATTGTGATGAGATTTTGTTTTTCAAAAGTTTGCAATAAGTATTTTCACCAACACCCTTCCTGATCGGTCCCCCACGCGACTTATAGTAGGAGGTGCTTGAGGATCTGGGGTCCTGTGCCCTTTCGTTTCATACCGGCACCCTACCGTGTTGTGGTTTATGAATTTTTTACTTTCAGCCCACCTTATTCAACATTCGTCCCAGATAAGTCGATGTTGAGCACTTGAACTTCCTTTTTCCTGAAAGTGGTCACTCTATTTCACGTCGGGCAGGTTATCAGTGTTCCAGCATTCTTTGCCCTACCTCCCCCATCTAAAGAGGAAGAGAGAATCTATTGTTTGGATCCTAAGAAGGCTCTCAGTCTTTTTACAGATTGCATCAACAAACATCGGGTGGATGACCAGCTCTTTGTATGGTGCTCTGGGGCAAAGAAGGGCAAGGCTGTGTAAACAAGCATTGGCATAGCCAATAGGTCTCGCTTTTGGGACCTTATAAATGTTTAGCCAGAGCTTTTGTCTTTGCAAATGTGTTTAAGCTATGTTGTAGAGACAGCGTGGCAAGAGGGTGCACTCTAAGGCTGAGGACAGCAACTGTAAGACCCTCTAAACAATGTGTGTACAGTAACAGTGGTACAATGTGCAAAGCACAACACGGTACAAAAATGTGGCGCAGATGCATTAAAAATGTCTTTGGGGGGGAGGGGGAGTTTACAATTAGTGTGCATCGTATTTTACACAGGGTGATCCCGTGCTGCACCCAGAGGCTCCTGCACATACGAGTGCAGTGCTACAACATATGACTCATACACAACCTGCAGTGCGGCACCGTGATTTCCGAAGTGTTAGGCACAGCAGCCCAGGGATTTTATTTCTGCAAAGTTGGTTGCTCCGATACGTATTGAGTTTTTGGTCATGCCGGATTTAACATGCCAAGCTGCTCTAGTCACTGTACATGCATACGTGCCATGATTTATGTTGTCTGTGGGGCAATAATGCAAGTTTGCGGTGTTGGTCATTGAGAGTTATACAAGCCTGCAATATATGTTGTTGGGTTGAGATAAATATACAGTGCCGGTTTCTGGGGTTCACACAATACTTGCAGCGGTAGAACCTGCAGTATTAATCAGTGGAATAACGAACTTAATATTTTTTTTTAGAATTAAATACAAGAATAGGTTGTGAGCCAGTCCAGTGACAGGGAAACTTGTATGAAATGTCATGCTTTATTTTCCGCCACCAGTTTATTTAAGCCTCAAACCTTCAAAATATGGGAAAGAATAACGTTGACATTTGGCTCCATGACACTGGGAACCCCCTTCCTTCTAGCTTGACCTTTTTGTTGACAATCAGATGTATTGTGGGAGTTGTAGTTAAGTGACCAATTGGTTTTTGCGCAGTTGAAAGCAAGGATCTGGAAAAGAAAATCCCCGGACTAGAGCATAGTGTCCCTGATGATATGGAGACATCTCGGAGCCTTAGAATTAACCCTTCAGATGTGATTTTTTTTTTTCTTCTATAAATTTCCTGACTGTTATTCAATTGCCAACTGGTGTTGTCATTACAATTGCAAAAAAATTACCTATATTAGTCGGCTGGTGAGTGCCACATACATGCTGGAAACGTAAATCCCCTCTGTTTCGTGTCTTTACTATTTTGCTGTTTTATCGATTGCAGTGTCTGGCAGCAGGCATGCTACCTTTCTCTGCGACTCGGCATGTTCGGATTCCTTTCAAACCGGTCAATAAACCAAGTCCTCTTCTGGAGAAAATTAGGAATGAGTCCGCTATTACGTCAAAAGGATTACGGTTATGTTTTTTTCCAAAAATCTATGTACATTTGTTATCCTAACGGCTACAAAGTGAATCCACTAGGATTAAGCCGCCTTCAGTACAATGCATTCTGGGACTTGTAGGATTCTAACGATACTAGAAAACGCAAAACTACATGTCAAAGAAAAGCCAGAAATAGTTTATGGTGTGACACACGACAGTTGCCCGTGGTCACACCACTAACCCGGACAACATGCTCTCTCTCTTTTAAACTAATGACATGATCTCTGTCTAATAGTTGTAAAAAATCACTAAGGCACAGGCAAATGGAAATCCAATTGTTAAGTCACTTTCAGGTAATCTGCTATTTTACGTGCAGTACCTCCGTGGCACAGCAACGTCGACTGGATGTCAGGTGTAAATGGAAATGTATAAAGTACATGCATTGTACACCACCCGATAACAATAAATTGAAACAGAAAAGAATCGAGTAGAAACACAAGTAGTAAATATCATTCTGATAGGCCGTTTCCGCCCAGTGAAAGTCTGAGGATTACGGCGTCAGTCAACTTTGCTCTGGGTCCAAATATAAATTGAATTTATTATCGGCCTGCCCCCACACTGTCAATGGTATAAAGTAAATTGCTGCGTTATGTCCACTTGTAACATCTGCTTATATTTCCAATTAACTTTGCATAGCCAATATAACATGCAACAATGCCTTTCACATTTCAAACGCAGCAATGTTCTAAATATTAGCAACAGTCAAGGCCTGCACGTTCGTTTATCACGTCAGCCAGTCATTTCCAAACTTTTCCGCCTGGTTGAAATAAGGCGTGTCCAGCCCCTTCGGCGGCGCTGCGTTAATCTGAAATATCTCAATGCAGTCCCCACTATAAAGCCCTTAAGGCGGATTAATGATTCGCTCCGGCTCCTGTGTATCAGAAACACAGATTTGCCGGCACCAGCTGCAGCAAATTCCCCTGACTGAGAAGAATTACAAGCATTATCACCAACATCATTAAAGCGGGGTCATAGATTGAGGGACGTCCTCAATCAATTCATCTAAGATAACGCGCAGCCAGCTGGCCCCCCTCAGTGATAACTTGACTTAATTGGACAATAAGTGGCTGGGAAAGGTGCTCGCCATTTGATGAAATTACAGGTGGCGCGCGGTGGCGGCTGGGAGGACAGCGGAGGGGCGGCCTCGGGTCAGCCCTCTTGGCGCGGGCCATGTTAACGTCCACTATTAAGCGCTGCTGTGAAAAATGTCGGCCCACTTGGTGCTCAGATGTACGGAGTAACCAGGTCACCCCTTCGCTGATGGAGCATTGCGGATGAGCGCATTCATCATCGCTCTGGCCTCATTTCTACCTTGGTAATAGCCAGACGCTAACAACTCCTGGCAATTTCTGAGTTTTCTACATACCCTTCATTTTTATGGGCGGCGTTGAAATATTACATTGACAAGGCAATCCGTCTCGCAGACATATCACTTTTCATCAATTACGTCCCATGAGTTTTTCCTCAAGAAAGGTTAAAGCATCAGGAAGTTGCATAGATCCATTTTTATGTTTCATTGTTTACAGCCAATTACAAATACCTCGCTATTACGTAAGTGGTAAATATGCTGTTTTATGACTGCAGAGTTCAACCAATCAACATAAATGGGTTAAGAACAAGCCCACACAAAACAGCAAGCGCGGCCGCTAAAGTGAAAGCGACTGTGCTGTGTTTATTTAGTAACCTGATCCACGACGCGACGAGGGAGGAATGCAGCTGACACCCTGCGCGCCGCTGCTCGCTCCCGAGAGCAAAACGCCGTGGGAGTGAACCTTTAGAGAAAGAGGTGGGACATGCACCCGCCTTTGGCCATTTGCGTGCTTTCGTTATTGAAAGCCACACTCAAAGGCCAATCGAATGTGTGGGAGTTGCCAGACCCACACGGAGAAGTTTCGGGGTAGTTTGGAGTGCTCACAAGAAGCCTCCCATAGTGCAGCGCATGCACGCTGTGCTAGGCTCAACCTAAAAAGGACCGTCTTCCAATAGTTTATTCTTCACATAGATCTGCTGACTAAAACGCAGTCTCCAGAAGGCTACAAGGCTCATTCCACTGCGCGTGGGGTGCCCATTCCGGATATTTGTAACGTGGCTATGTGGGCGTCTATGCATACGTTCACAAAGCACTACTGCCTCGACAGTCTGGCCTTAAAGATGCGCTCTGCTCACTCAATTCTGCATGACGTTTTAGTCTGAGCTAGTTCACAGACCCACTGCCTGGAGAGGTACTGCTATGTAATCTATTCACAAGGTGATGAATCTGTGGTTACAAGTATCCGTCAGAAGAAGTTAGTTATTTTCAATAACAATTGTCCTGATGGACACTCTTTCTGTCTAACTGCAGATTAGTCACTGACCCTCCCTCCTCTCCTTTCTGTGAACTGGACTATTTTCCATCTTAACAGGTCGCATTTCAGAGATCTGCACATTGGTCATGCCAATAGGCTGTATGTTTTAGGGTACCGACTGCCTAAGAAAGCAATTGACAGTGTGAATAGGTCACTCCTATATGTGGGTCTTCTCATCAATTCTGGAGCTTAATGATGCCTGTGCAGAGCCGCATGATGCCACCGACCGTCGTGCAGGAGTACTGCTTTGAATTTTCTAAATTAAGTCTGACTCCTGGTGAAAATTCACAAGGTGAGGAATCTGTATCCACCAGAAAGATTGTTACAGAAGGTAAGCAGATAGTTCATTTTGACAAAGCAATCTTGATTAGACAATTTTTTTTTTTTTTTAAAGAAACATAAGTTTTGCCTTCAAAATACCAGTTTTCATTTTTAGTAGTTCAGCAATACCCTCACAATTATTTTTATCAAGTACTCACATGTACAAATGTTTCACATGGACAGAATGTGCTCAAAATGTACCAGCTTTATGATCACTCGGCATCGATGCTTGACATAATACCAAGAATGCCTCTAATATGACAATCGTCACCGCCATATTAAGTTTCATATAGGTACCCCAATATAGGCTCAGGTAGCAACCAAACCTTTCACCTATATTTCAACTGCCATTACACTACATAACTGTTCTTGGGACTGACCTGTTACCTAGTTACGGTACTGATTACAGGACGTGGGGTTTTCCCTGAAAACAAGCCTAATTTATTATGCATGAGGATTCTTGGAAATTCAGCAGGGAGAGAAGAAAAAAGACTTCCGTGCTGACACACTGATGCAAGACGCTGAGTTTCCAGCACACAGACACTCCAGCTCGCAGTGGTCTGACATCCCTCGCGGTCTCTCACTTCAGGTAATGGGGTTGACTTTATCCTAGAGGGAATCTTGGCTCCACACTTACATACATGCTAGGTACACTTGGGTACATCTAGTCAGGGTCGCATCGTAGGAGTACGCATTATTACTGTCATGTATTTTTATACCTGCCTGTATTCATTGTTTTAGCACTATGCTAGAAATCTACCATCCTTTTACTCTGTTGGTGCTTATAATCATTTATATCGGTTTCTGTCGTATGGTTGTTTCCAGCACACTATTTTACTAGAATGACGCTGGTTCAATAAATGCCTATTGAGAAGTCGTCCCCACCGTTTGTTTCTGTGTGTCTCACAGAACAAAGTGATACAAAAGAAAGGGGATGATGGACGGAACGCTTGAGCCAATCAAACACTCACCCCCAGTCAACTGATCTTAGGTTTAATCCATCATCATTCTTTGGCACACTCCCACCACCCCAGTTCCAGACATGGCCATATGCAAATCAGTCTGACCTGTGCCTCATGGAACAGTCCAGCCCGAACTGCCAAGCCATGTCTTCCTGGACCGGGGCTCAAGCATCCTAAAGGACCGTTTCTGGCATTCCAGCCATCATCAGCCAGGCTTGCTTGAATCAGTGGCAAAGTGAGCAAGGGACCCCACGTCTGGGCATACCCCGCCAACTTAGGGCGAACAAGCGATACAAAGGGGATGATGGACGGAGCATTTGGGCCAATCAAACATACTGATCAGCTGATCTGGGTTTTGACCATCATTCTTTAGCTCACTCCCACCACCCCAGTTCAGACATGGCCATATGCAAATCAGTCTGACCCTGTACATAAGGAACAGTCAGCCCGAACTGCCAAGCCATGTCTTCGCTGGACCGAGCAAGCATCCTAGGACCGGTTTCTGGCATTCAGCCGTCATCAACCAGGCTTGCTTGAGATCAGTGGCAAAGTGAGCCAAGGGACCACACGTCTGGGGCATGCCCACCGCTTAGAGCGAAACAAGCGATACAAAGGGATGATGGACGGGCAGCAGGGCTGTCCAAACACTCACGCAGTCAACTGATCTGGGTTTTAATCCCATCATCATTCTTTAGCTCACTCCACCACTGGATTCAAGCAAGCCTGGCTGATGACGGCTGGAATGCCAGAAACCGGTCCTAGGATGCTTGTTTCCGGTCCAGGGAAGACATGGCTTGGCAGTTCGGGCTGGACTGTTCCCATGAGGCACAGGGTCAGACTGATTTGCATATGGTCATGTCTGAACTGGGGTGGTGGAGTGAGCTAAAGAATGATGATGGATTAAACCCAGATCAGTTGACTGGGGGTGAGTGTTTGATTGGCTCAAACGTTCCGTCCATCATCCCCCTTTTGTATCGCTTTGTTCGCCCTAAGTTGGCGGGGGTATGCCCAGACGTGGGTCCCTTGCTCACTTTGCCACTGGATTCAAGCAAGCCTGGCTGATGACGGCTGGAATGCCAGAAACCGGTCCTAGGATGCTTGTTTCCGGTCCAGGGAAGACATGGCTTGGCAGTTCGGGCTGGACTGTTCCCATGAGGCACAGGGTCAGACTGATTTGCATATGGTCATGTCTGAACTGGGGTGGTGGAGTGAGCTAAAGAATGATGATGGATTAAACCCAGATCAGTTGACTGGGGGTGAGTGTTTGATTGGCTCAAACGTTCCGTCCATCATCCCCCTTTTGTATCGCTCTGAGACAAAGTGAGCACGAGTGACTGAGCGAAAAGTATTGTACTGTCTCCACGGTTCTGAGGGATCAGGGTTGTCCTGTTCGATAGTTGCCAAGAACTATTCTCTCCTTGGTAAGAGGGGTTTACAGTGCACTGTGAGCTAGCTGGTATACAGGCAAACATACCCGGTGCGGGTGTCTAGAATCAGTCTGAACACCAATCCTACAGTCTATGTTGTCTAAACGCGCAGATCCTAAATAGGTTTATAGGAACTACACGACATGGCGCCGCCAACGTTGGTTTGGTACTTATTTAACGGTCAAATCTGAGTATTTCAGTCGTGCTATTCTCAGAGAAGCCCTACTCACAATTTTCCAGAGACATCTGGAGTGGGAAGGGAACTGTCCGCCACAGCTGAGTAGGCATATCCTATATATTGGCTGTAGGTTTATCAAGCTTGAAGGACAAATAGTTCCTATTGTGCATAAAACCTTATCTCCGTTTCCTTGAAACATTTACTTCTTCAAAATAATGGCTGACGAAGATGAAGCTGCTCCAGCACAATGTGCAGCTGCAGCAAGGGAGGAAGAAGATGAAATAAACATTTCAGAAAATGTCAGAACTGCCCTTACTTCAAAACTAGGAAACTATGGAGTCACAGCTAGGGGTAGGAAAGTAACATTCGTGATTGAGGCACACGAATCATACAGAGCAGAGGTATTCTATTCATGGGATAAATTCCCACAAGCAGATGCACAAGCACATACATTTAATTCTTATACTAAAGATGAAACACCAGATGAATACTGTCCATATGAGGACATTGAAGTTCCGCTCACCTACCAGGAGCACATAAACTGGTTTAAAGGCGCCCTCCCATACACAAAAGAAAAAGTGACACTCTGTCCGCTCGGAAGAGATGGAGCAACTTGGCCAGTCCTAGCGGCTTACACACCGCATCCAGACATTGACACAATGCCAGTGGCAGACTTGAGTCCACTTCATAAAGATATAATAAAACTTTACAGAAACCTGACAGTTTGTGATGAGAACACCCACACTTCAGCCAGCAAGGGCTACACCAGCAGGACAAATTCAGGGATCTACAACTAAAATAACTCCACAAACTCTACACACAGTTATGGGTAAAATGCCCCAATAGAAGTGAGCAAATGCCATTTTGGTTAGCTCAGAAAATAACACAGAGGCAGTGTTTCCACACACAAGCCCTCAAGAAAAACACGGAATGCTAACAATCTGCTTGCCAATGGGGATAGCTCTCCAGATAGAGGATTGTACCTCTTGGGGTACAGCTTTCGCTGCCATATATACCAGAACTCACGGTATCCCTTCAATAGCAGTAATACCAGATGTATTAAGACAAATACAGAATGAGTATGGAGCAGAACCGGCTCTGAACTTAGGGATGAAATTGTTAGGAATTTTTGCCCAGGTATCAACTATTATATTAGCAAACATAAAAAGGGAGGCAGCAGCAGTAGCAATACGCCAACGCTTGAGGGATTTCACTCATTTACAACAGGAGCGTGAATTACCTAAAATTATTGAAGATACCTATGCTGAATTAGGTAGATTTGGTTTGGTAGCTAGAGCAACAAAACCTCAACTCATGGGTGGTCCTGAAAAAGAGAACACCAAGCAAGCACCTGATTCTTCTAAGAAGAAATTGGATGATAATAAAAAACGAAAGAATAGAGAAAATAGGTCACAATCCAGAGGTGGGTCTCCTCCACAGGAACCCTCCAAAAGGAGGTACAACCTTAGGAATCGTGATAACATTAAAAAACCTGACCGGTATCAGGATACTGATACATGTTCCTCTCCTTCCTTTCAGGGTTCTTCAAAAAACCCACGAGGGAAGGACAGTCCGAACACAGACAAGAAGAGCGTACAAAATCCAGAGACACGCAACGCGCTTCAGATTATACTTCCAAAAAAGAGAAATCAAAACCTCAATTTAAAAAGAAGAAAGTAGCAGGTCTTAAAGTTAGACATGCCCAGGATTCTGAGGACTCAACTTCTGAACGGGGAATGGGCTCTGACGATGCTAGGCAGCGCAGCAGAAGTAACAATAGCTCGCCAGAACCTGATGGAATTTCTTGTGACAGCGGAGTTGAATGAACATATCACGGTGGCGACACCTGATACGAGGGTAAGTGTCCCACATAGGTTACATGACATAATACTCCAAATAGAGGGGGACAAACCCAGAAAAATTAAAGGTCTCTTTTGGGAGAACCTGACTTATGGATGTGACATCCTTTTGGCTGAAAAAGATTGGCCACCTGAAATTGTTATGGAGTGCCTAAAGGGAGAGACGGTAATTTTACCGGCTTTCTCCGACCTCGTTCCAATATACTTAAAACATTCATACGCGCAGGAGTGGGCAGTAGCACTTGCTCCAGCATTATATCGCAACCATGTTGGGTGGGATGCGGAGTCACCTCACCATGCAATCCCGGGAAAAACTACTCCAACTCCACAGAGACCGTACCCAATAAAAAAAGATTGGAAAAAAAAAAGGCAGGGAGATCTTAGATCAACATGAATACCAGGGTGTGATTGAAACTTGCACCTCTTCACTGAATAATCCTTTGTTTCCTGTAATGAAACCCGATAATTCATACTGTCTAGTTTTAGGCTACAGACATCTGAACACATGCACTAAAACATTTGCAGTACAGAATGCACACAGTGCCGCATTAATGAATAACATTGTCCGGAAAAAATACAAATCAACACTAGATATTTCAAATTGATTTTTCTGCCAAAATATAACGCCTGAAAGCAGATATTTGACCGCATTCTCAGCGCTCGGTTTTCAGCGCCAATTCTGTTGACTCCCCCAAGGGTAGAAGATTAATAAGGATAGCCCTGGGTTGTTCTCAGCTAGGGTAACCGAGTTACTTCAGAATTTGGAAGAAGAGGCATTGTTCTACGTAGATGATATTTATCTGACGGATGATGATTTAATTGATCACTTGACCAGGGTGAGCAACATAATTTTGGGGTTCACCTCTGAGGGCTACAAATTCAACTTTAAAAAATCAGAAATAACCCACCTCAATGTCCTATTTTTGGGATGTGGGCTTTCAAGTGAAGGAAAAAGCCTGGCAGCTAATTTTGTTAGAAAAGTGTGCAGTGCTCCAACCTCCTAAATCTTTGAAAAACTTACAATCCATATTGGGATTCTTAAATTTTGGCAGAACTTACATTTTAGATTACGCAGAAAAAGTGAAACCTTTCTATGACCTAGTAAGACCTGATTTTTCAGTTAGGCATTGGACACAGGAACACACAGATATCCTCTGTTCCTTACAAGCTGACATGATAGCTTCCAAACACCTACACACACACGTGTAAACACCACAAATTTGGTGAACCGTGTTATAGCGGGTCAATCTGGGTATACTTACCTAACCGTCAATGAAGGCAAAACAGTACCTATAGCATATAAATCACACGTGTACACAAACGCAGAAATGCGTATTGCTTCCACAGAAAAAATTCTGACTGCAGTACAAACTGCTGTAGTGAGAGAGAAAGCACTGGCTCAGGGGAAACGAATAATTGTCATGACTCCAGTACCGGCCTTAGAGGCTGTCACAAAGGCAAGCGTTCCAAATGCTAAAGCTTTACATCCAAGATGGATACAATGGGCTAATTCTCTCACTGCAACAGATGTAGATTACAAATTTGACTCTATACTTAAAATGCAAGCATTCCTGCAATCTGAACAAGAATAACCTCTCCCGAATTAAATAATGCCTCTAGATCAGTATGAATAGATTATGAATATATCATTTAGACTGACGGATCTGCTCAGCCGGACATAGGAAGTAAACAACAATACAGCGCCGCATCCTAGCAGTACGAAGACACAGTCTCTAGGAGACTGCACGGCACAGCTGGCAGAATTAAAAGCCCTGTTACTGGCACTAATAAATGCGGATCGTGAATTCCCCACACTGATTGTGTGCTATTCATTTTACTGTGTCCAGTCGTACAATGAATATATTCACTACTGGGGTCAAAATGGGTTTAAAGACTCAAAAAGTTGCACAATTAGGCATAAATCGCTATGGAAACAGGTAGCCGAGTTGAAAAACGAACTACTAAGAGCTCACGTGATACACACGCTGAGTCATCAACCTGATGGCGTTCACGTTGAAGGGAATTCATTGTCTGATGAAGCCGCTAAAGGGGCAGTGCGAACTGTTGCCGTAGCTGCAATCACTCGTTCTAGCAGGAGAATAGAGGGACAGATAATGGTAGCTGTCATTGCTTCACACAAAAACAGCACAACCTTACCGAAAGGTTTTCCACTCCAGTACTCCTACAAGTCTGATGCAAATAACATTCCGTATGCTCAAATTCTAGGAGTGGGGGATGGAGTAATACCAAACATGGATTGCAGGTTATGGTTAATTCTAGCTGCACACGAGGGTCTAGGTTCTGCACACGCAGGAGTTACCCCGGCGGTTTCTTTACTGAAACAATGCTATTGGTGGCCAGGACTAACTAAACAAACAAAGACTTTTGTCTTAAAATGCGACATCTGTTAGTAGATGAAGGGTTCCACCGTGGCGCGTCTGGCGCAGACACCATTATTGATATCAGACAGACCACTCGCCTGTGTCTATTTGGACCACTGCGGCCCCCTACAATCAGATGGGGCTTACAAGTATATCTTGGTGGCAGTGGATTCATGCTCTAGATTCCTGAGGGTTTGGCCTCAGTGCTCGGCTGACGCTCGAACTGTTATAAAAGATTTGCGAGTCTTCATAGGGACATACGCAGTTGGCGCATTACATTCTGACCGCGGCCTCTCGTTTAGCTCTAGAGCTTACAAAGAAGCCATGGGAAGTTTGGGTGTTGCATTGCGGTACTCCTCTCCGTACCATCCAGAGGGAAATTCGGTCATGGAGAGGAAAAACCGGGACTTAAAGCAATCTTTAACAGCAAGGTTATTAGGTTCGGGTGGTAGTTGGGCCAATCACCTATATGGGGTCCAGAGAGCCGGTAATAATATGCCAAGAAGTTACCTAGCAGGTGTCCCTCCTTACGAAGTCTTATTTGGGACGAGAATGTGGGTACCTGATCTCGATTATGAAAGCACAGTAGCGGATGAAAAACCATTTGACATCAATAAACGTTTGGCTGTTTTACAGGATCTCAATTAATTCTGGGCACTACAAAGCAACGTGCAAGTAAAACGCACCGCCACTGGGGAAGTCGAATCAGTCACAGCAAGACCTGCCTGGATCCCAAAAGTCGAGGATCTGGTCAGAGAAAAGATTGTGGACAACAAAGAATTTGGCCCATCATACAGAAAGCCTGTACCTGTCCTGGCTGTCGAAGGAACAAGAACAGTACTTCTTCCGCCTCTTGCCGGCAAAAAAGAAAAGAGATTTGTCTCCATCGATCTGATCAAACCACATTATGTGGCTGATACTGAATAGTAGGCCTCGTGGGCTCCTGGCTAGCCAACGCTCTCCTCTCGCTACCATACAGCAAGTTCAGACAGAAAGACTCATAACATTTGAAGAGTCACCAATACAAAATAATGGACATTCCAACAATGAAATGGAACTCGTTCCTGTTGAAACAGAACATCAAAACACAAATGAAAGACAAATATCAATTCGGCCTACCACTGATATCTACATAAATATGCCTCTACAAGAGACGTCTGCCAGTTCAACAAAACCTGCTGAGCTACCAAAAATAGATCGAACTGCATCTGGCTACTTCATCGATTTTGGTACCTTCTCTCTGGATCCCAGTGAACCTGAAACAACGCCAGCTCAAGTTTCCCGTAAACAACAACTCCATGGCTACAACTCTGGATAATAACTGGAATACTGTTTTTTCTATTCTGCACTGGCTTAGTGACTGTCTTTTGCTTACTCAAGAACGGAAACTATCTCCCAGGACGCTCTGCAGTATCAAATGTGAACTTGGTCCTGAAACCTCATACATCATCTTATTGTGAACAAAGAGACCTGTACTTCGTGAACATTACGGCTGTTCCAATTCCTGATGGTATAGTTTGGGACAGAGTTTCATATGATGTATTTGGTGCCACTAAACTCTTGAAAATACCTCTTGTATTCAAAATTTCTTTAAATGATATTACCTCCAGTACATTCTCTGACGATTTGGGATTTTGAAACTGTAAATATGTTGTCTGATATAGAACAATCCGCTGCATTTTCAAGCATTGAAATGTTAGAGGACACAACTGATTATGACGCAATGTATTGTTACCAACATGGTCATCACTTTTTACATAAATCCAGTATCCCACGTAATGTTTTTACATACCACCAATGGGAACATTGCCCAACACCACCGAAAGGTAGTTCAAGAACATTTGCACAGAAATTTTCTTATTTTTCAGGGTTCAACACTTCTGACCCGACCTCATATTACTATAAGGTTGCACCAACAACTGCACAGAAAAATATGCTAACTACCACCAAACGGATTTACTCTGCATCCTTTATTTCCCAACTGTCTGAACAGGGTTTCGACTTATGGAAGGACACTAGAGACATAAATTCAGTCTGGAGTTCAAAGGAATGGCAAGTTCAGGGAACAGAAGCACTATTTTGAGCGTGCCTCATTCCACAGCAGATTATATTTCTGAACAACACTGCAACAGACTTCCTGTCTTGGACTAGCCAAGGACAAAGACTTGAACACACCTCGGATTCCCTCACCATCACACTTTGAGGGGTGGCAAAATTTCACGATGTGGTGGGGTTACAGTAGATGACATCATACATACAGTTTCATACAATTCATCAGACCCCAATTGGAAGGGATGGTTAGTTTGGCCCACAGACACACATAGGTGTCAAACAAGATTCAGGGGTACTTCCGAAGGGTTTAGTATCCATAGGCCGGACCAACGCTATGTACAACGAGAACATCCGGGGGTGGTGACATCATACAGTGTTGGGAAGTTATGCCTCGATTAGCTAAAAACCTCGACACTGTCCCAGGTGAAACAACACTTATCCTTTCTATCAGAAGACATAGATCTAAGGGACTTTTTATTGGGCCCCCGAAAGCAACGTCAGAAACGTTTCTTATACGTTGTTTATAATGAAATCTGGAAGATCTCTCAACAAGAAGCTGCGGAGAGACTTCGTGAAATTGATAGAATTAACCTAGAAAAAGTGTTAGCTGTAGTTGATAATAGTATGACTACATTAACATCCAGGATTTATTCACTGGGCAACATTGTATCTTCTGCTATAGATATACTAGAACAGGATTTGTCCATACAACAGCACGAACAGTCTCAATTACGTTCTATTATGTTATGCTGGACGCTACAATCATTGCGTTCGGGTTATGTGCCCTGGCGATTAATTAATAGTACGTCCTTGTTCTCTGCGTACAATCTAAGAAGAAGATAAAAATGGCTCAAAGGGGAGCAAAATATACAATGTTGCGTATTGAAAAACTAGAACAACTACCTTTCACTGTGGCAGAGTCACCATCCACAGACTGGTTAATCCATGGCCATATAACATTACCGGTCACAACTTTCCAGTTTCAGTATTGCCTAGAACAACAGCAGGCAGACAGATATGAAGCGATGGGTATGGAATTCATCAAGGATTCTTGGGAATTGCCATACAGATTTCGATGCAGAAGTGGGGACATGGAAGTGTTTCTAAGTGGTACAAACTGCGAGAACTGTTTAAGTGGATCGCTCATATGCCAGGATATCATGCTTCACGGGGCCTGTATTGGTTTAGTTGCAAACTAGTCCTGTCATCTGAAAGGGTCCCCGGCTGCTGTGATTAATCCGGTGTTCAAGTTGCTCTCAAATAGGAGTTACTTGATGCTGAATGATCAAGGTTGCTGTGGGATGCTTCCGGGCATCGCATATCTTGTCACTGTAAACTCCAGGGCTACTTGTTGTATGCAAGTATTGTTTCCACCGACCCACAGTCAGGGAGGTGCCGTTATGGCCTTCGCTGAATGTTTCCATTATACTGTTTGATACTCTGAGCCGAATGAAAGGCATGCTTTTACAGAGAACTGTGCCCTTAACCTCCACCCAAGAGACTTTTGATCTTCAGGTCACAAGGTCCTCAGCTGAGATACAGGCACTTGTACGAACGAACTGCCCTTTCCATTTCACAGAAATGGTACAACGTATCTTTAACCTGTCTGATACGACGGGTATAGTACACCTATTTAAGACCATAGGTTCTGGACTGTTAAGCAACTTTCAGACAGTCTTCGGAGTGATTCCAGCATTCATACACTCTGTATTTGGAAGCATTTTTGGAGGACTTCCTCTGATCCTGTTACTAATAGCAGGAATCCCAATTGTAATTTTTCTGCTACGCAATGGACGTCCCAGTCACCGAGGAGATGGAAAAAACGCTCCTGGAGTGCCGATGCTGTGATCGCATGGTACTCCATCTGGGCACACCTTGCCTTTTGCGAACTGAGCGAATCTTGGTTCCTGTTGTTTAGACCAGTCTGGCTCGACTGTGTTCTGCCTGTCCTCTGATGCCTGTTCTGCGGACAAGAATGCGTGTTGGATTTCTGTCTAACACTTCCATCGGTTGCGCCACCGGACGTGGAGGCTTTACTGGACCCAATAACGGCCCATGTACTGCTGTGTCCTCAGCGTATTCCCATGTTGATGTTTGCATTCTTAGAGCCACCCCAGGATGCTTCAGCTCCTGTTGGAACGGATACCGGCTCCTCTACAAACACTCAGGCCTTGGATGTCATGCAGGCTTCCCCAGCATTGGCTGAGGGCAATAGAGAAGATCATCTGTGCTCGATTGACCTGATCTGTGAGGTGTTGCAGGGACCGTCGTCTGCGATGGCAAGCAACAGTGATGTTGCATCTCCCAGCCAAGGCACATAAACATTTGGCTCATCATGTGCTTGGAAAAATTTGGCCTTCTTCAAAACAACCCAATTTGGAATTTTAAACAACACTATTCTTTTTACTGAACAGCATGGCTTTCAGACCCTCATAGTTGTTTGAACTATATATACGAACATATTTTAGTAAGACTTCTACAGCTTAAAATAACATTTTTGCATTTTTTTTAACGCACTATTTTTTGGACTAATTAGTTGTTTGCGTACAATGCCTAGATGTACATTAAAATTTTAGTATGTCGTCCAGTTGGATGAGGAGTGGGTGTTATGTTTCATATAGGTACCCCAATATAGGCTCAGGTAGCAACGAAACCTTTCACCTATATTTCCTCTGCCCTTACACTACATAACGGTTCTTGGGACTGACCTTTTACCTAGTTACGGTACTGCTTACAGGACGTGGGTTTTCCCTGAAAACTAGCCTCATTCATTTTGCATGAAGATTCTTGGAAACTCAGCAGGACTACTATCTCCTACAAAATAACTATGTATAAGGATCACTCCTTCCGTCATCCTAAGTCTGACATGACACAGAAAGGTAGATCCCCTGAGGGTACTCTTTGGGTATATAAACACCATATCTTTGCTGAGGCAGGGAGAGGAGAAAAAGGACTTCCATGCTGACACACTGACGCAAGACACTGAGGTTCCTGCACGCAGACACTCCAGCTCGCAGTGGTCTGACATCCCACGCTGGGTGTCCATCTCGAGACCAAGACTGGGTCCCACAGTCTCTCACTTTAGGCAATGGGGTTGACTTTTTCCTAGGTACCCTTGGGTACATCTAGTTAGGGTCGCATCGTAGGAGTACACATTATTACTGTCATGTATTTTTATACCCGCCTGTATTCATTGTTTTAGCACTATGGTAGAAATCTACCATCCTTTTACTCTGTTGGTGCTTATAATCATTTATATCTGTTTCTCTCTTATGGTTGTTTCAGCACACCTATTTTACACTAGAATGACGCTGGTTCAATAAATGCTTATTGAAAACGTCCCCACCGTTTGTTCTGTGTATCTCTCTGAGTCAAAGTGAACACGAGTGACTGAGCGTGAAGTACTGTACTGTTTCCACGATCCCTGATGGGACAGAGTTGTCATGTTCGATAGTTGCCAAGAACTATTCTCTCCTTGGTAAGAGGAGTTTACAGTGGCACTGTCAGCTAGCTGGTATACAGGCCAATATACCCAGTGGGGGTGTCTAGAATCAGTCTGAACACCAATCCTACAGTCTATGTTGTCTAAATGTGCAGATTCTATATAGGTTTATAGGAACTACACAACAATATCAGAGGAACCACTTTGCTAAAGTTGGACATCGTAACTGCCTGGATGCTCACAATATATCAGTCATGGCAATTATTATGCCAGTGTGGCCAAAAGTAGGTCAGTCATGCTCACAGTATGTCAATGATAGTTGGCAGTATTCAAAGCTACATCAAAAAGAAAAACAATATAACCGTTGCTATGCTAGGGACACGACTCTTCCAGGAATGGACACAATTGTGCCAGAGAGGAACACCGTATGATGGAGAGCCAAAAATACTTTTGATGGTCCTTAACACCAGACCTAGCTTCATGGGAGAAACCAGATTTATCAGGAAGACATACAATGCCAAATACCCATGCTGATAGACAAACAAATGTGCAACTTTTGTATACACACACAAAAATGCATGCACAGTGATGGTATCAGTGTGTCACAGCTCTGGACCTAACCTCTTCAGCTCCTATGCTGATCATGCACCCAAATTTCACACGTTCTCTCTGGCTCCTGCCAGCCCACACTTGGGTGACTCAGCTTTAGCTCCTGCACTACTTGCTACTGCTAGCACTCTTCTTTTTTGGCCTGTTGTTCACACACATTGTATGACTGATTGGGTGTGGCCCCACAACATGTCCAGTTTCCTTCTGACTTTGCTAGATTTAATCTTTATACAGATGGTCACATTGCAGGCCAACACAGTGTCTGTGTGTTAGCACGAGGGCCTGCTATTGGTTTGGCTGCCAGCCACTCTAAGGGTCTTGTGATGAGCGGTGCTGTCTTCTTTAATGTCATAAATCCTCTGAATAATGTACTGCGCTGACCTTCATTTTGGAGAGCTACTTTAAAGGGTGGTGGCAAGCTGCCAGTAGCCCATTGGTAGCTACTCGTTGATCTAAACTATTTGTTGACATGTCCAACTCAGGGTTCTGTGATGACCTTCAAGACTAGAATAGTCCTATAAAACAGCAGTTGTTAACCTTTTCTCTTCTGTGGACCCCTTACTGGAATCTGGAGACACTAAAAGAGACCTAATGGTAAGCCAGGGACCCCCCCCCCGCCTAAGTAATTTCTTTCTTTTTTTTATCTTTTTTTTTTTTTTTTTGATAAGCCAATAGTACATTGTATGCTTATACCCAGCAAAATAATCATAACAGCCCTACCACATTTCAAAATCTGAGAGGGGAGAAAAATGCAAGGAATAAACAAAAAAACAATCAGCATTATATAAAGCCCCCTTAAGTTCAACGTACATAACAGTTCATTCCTAGGATACAAAACAGATAAAACACCATATGAGAATAGTAGGTAGAAACATCATACATCCATTTACCCAGCAATATAAACTATGAACTATAGACTAAACCCTGGTGTCCGCCAAATGGTCAATTATTGGGCCCCATATTTCCATACCCAATCTCAGTTTCTGCCACCCCTTCAGAGCGTACAAACTGTACTCTAAATTACATATAAAGTATAGCTTTCTTCTCCACATTTCAAACGGCGGTGGTTCTTTCTGTCGCCATAGTGTGGTTATACACAATTGAGCCACTGCGACGGCTATGAATAACAAATACCTAAATTTATACATAGCACCCCTAGCCAAAGAGTCTTCCAAAACCCCCAATAGAATAACAGTAGGGGTAATCTGCATCTGTACTCCTGTGACCTCCGTTAAAAAGACCTCTATCCTCCCAATCAAAAGCTTCAACTCTGGGCAGGTGAAAAACATATGTAGGCTATCAGCCTGATCTCCCCCACGTTGTGTACATTTATCCGTATTCAACCCGGCCCAGCATGCTATTTTGGCCGGGGTATAGTATAAATTAAATATAGTCTTATAATGTTGTGTCTGAAGGCTAGAGGATACCAGGAGCTTTCCAGCTAAAACAATCGAGTCATGTAATAAATCCCCTTCCTGCGATAATCTAGTGTTCCATTTTAAATTCTGCGCCTCCAAATCATCAGATTGCACATCAATAAGAAGTTGATATAGGGTACCAATCTTCCCCCGCCCTCTAATTGTCTCTAGTAAATTATTTTTCTGAGTTAATAATTCTACATTTATCTTCTTTATCAAATAGTCCTGAATTTGCAAGTATTTAAAAAAGTCCGCTTTAGACAAATCAAATTCAGAAACCAGCGAGGAATAGGACCGTATACCATTTTTTTGTCCACTAGATCTCCCAGAGTTCCAATACCCTTCCGTCTCTATCTAGCCATTGTGGTGTCTGAAAAAATAGATGGCAATAGTGCCGATGATGCGGTGGGTGTATAGAAATTAATCCTCCCTATCTGCATTTACCGTTGCACCTGAAGCCATACCTTGTAGGCGGCAGACACCACCTTAAAACGTGTTTTCTTATAATAACTAGGCTCTAAATTTGAGACGAACCCCCTCTCTGCCTCCGAGCCCAAAAGCATTTGAAATATATGAGGTAGTTCCGGTGCTACAGCTTCCCCTTCCCCCACCAATAATATTCCCATATGCTGAAGTAAACATGCCCAATAATAAAAAATAAAGTTGGGTACTGACCAACCCCCTCGAGATCGTGGTAAATTTAGATATTTTATTGCTCTACGAGGTTTACCTTGAGCCCACATAAAACTGCTACAAATAGACTGTAGTTTTCGAAGTTGCTTTTTGGTTAGTTCGAGGGGTACAGACCTAAAATAATATAAAACTTTGGGGAGAATATTCATTTTTAAGACATTGCACCTACCCACCATTGAGAGGTGTAGGCCTTCCATCCTAATAAAGCTCCTTTTTAATTTTACGCACCATAGGGTCCCAGTTAGAAAATATCATTTTATCCAAAGAGACATTAACGCGGATACCCAAGTAATTTGCCTCTGCAGTGACCCTGCAATCGGTAAATAGTGCTTGCGTTGTGCAAATTATTTGTGTCTTGGCTGTGTTTAATTTATAACCCGAGTTTTGGCCAAATAGGGTTGCTAAACGCTCAATCTCTGCCACGGCCTTAGCTGGATCCGGCGAAGCTACAGCAATGTCATCAGCATATGCTAGTGTTTTGATATGCTCTTGCCCAATCCTCACAGGTGGGATATTTGAGGTAATTTCCAGTAAATTTATAAAGGGATTGATATAAAGAGCAAAGAGTAAAGGGGAACACGGACACCCTTGTCTAGTACCTCTAAAAATAGGCACCCGGTCAGATTCAAGCCCCATTGCGCATACTTGAGCTGCAGGTGATTTGTACATAGTGCTTATTGCCCTAATAAAACCGGGGCCAAACCCTTGCCACTGCATAGTTGCCCATAAAAATTCCCAGGAGACACGGTCAAACGCTTTCTCTGCATCTAGTAAGATTATTCCACACGGAGCTTGGTAAGCAGCCGCATAATCCAGCAGGGTAACCATCCTGCTAATGTGGTTGACTGTGCCTCTTCCTGGGATAAAGCCATGTTGACGCACAGAGACTAAGGGAGTAATCACTTGGGAAAGTCACGTAGCAAGGATCTTCGCATATATTTTCCCATCACAATTCAAAAGTGAGATGGGCCTGTACGAGCCGGGTAGTGTGGGCGACTTGTCTTTCTTCTTAAAAATAGCAATGTTAGCTAAGTCCCATGATGTCGGGGCATCCCCTTTCTGTGCTTCCAAAAAGACATTAAGCATATCTAATTTTAATTCTGGCAAAAAAGCTTTATATAATTCTAACGGAAGTTTGTCCGGCCCTGCAGCCTTACTTGATGCCTCCACTAGCTCTTCCAGTGTTATAGGCCCTTCCAAATATTGCTGGTCGTCTAAACAAAGCATCTTTCTAAAAGGGTCTTTAAAAAAAGATTGAGTTTTCACCTGGCTTCTTGGTTCCTCCTTATACAATTCCTCATAAAAGATCCTAAAAACTTCGAGTATTTCAGTGGGATTTTCAACTAATATCCCAACTGAGTCTTCTATGGCAGTAATTGCGAACTTTACCTCCTTGCATCTGATTTTTTTTTTGCCAAGTATTTGCCTGTTACCTCACCATATTCGTAACAGTCCTTCCTAAAAAGATAATACTTCTTAGCATTCTCTTTTGACCAATGAGCATTAATCCTTGCCTTGCGGCAAGCTACCTCTGTTTGCACCTGGGTAATATCGAGATTGGCCTGCAAGGCTTGAATAAGCGCATACTCTGCATTCTGAAGATCCGCATATAATTCCTGTAAAACCTGCCTCTGTTGTTTCTGAACATATAGTCCGAAGCTCAAAATTTCCCCCCGAAGCCCTGCCTTTAAAGCATCTCATACCATGCCATGAGTGGTAGAGTTACGATTAATAGACAGGAATTGGTTCAACCATTGTTGAATATGAGAAATAAATTGATCATTAAAAAGTAATTTTCTATCAAATGAGAATGTCGCATGGCTCCGAACCAAGCCCTGTATTGCCAGTTGCATTAGCAATGGGTTGTGATCTGAGGTGACCCTGGGGGAAATTTGTATCTGCGCCTCTGCTAGATGATTCTTTGTTACGAAAAAATTATCTAATCTGGCTAGTTTTTGATGCGGACAAGAATAGTGTGTAAACCCCGGATCAGGATATTTTAACCTAGACCATACGTCTACTAAAACATGTTCATCCAATAACTGTCAAAGGGCTTTATAAACCTTAGGCTTCCATCCACCATATTTATTACCAACAGGAGATTGTATACCTCCCTCCAATTGAACATTAAAATCCCCACACAATATTAAAGGAGATGCCCAAGAGGCCAGTTCTATATTTAAGTATTCCAATATCTGCGCCTCATCAAAGTTCGAACCATACACAGAGCATATTGTGAATTTGGTATTGCCGGATGAGCATTCTGCTATCGCCCTTCGCCCACTTTTGTCCGCCAAAGTCCTATCGCAGGATAGAATGTTAGACCTGGCAAGAATAGCCACACCTCTTATAGTAGTTCCCTGCGACGTACATACCAAAAGGTTATACCCTAATTCAGTAATAACCTTGCCAAGGTATGTGTGTCTCTTGTAGGCAGACCACATCGGGGCACATTTTCCTGATTTCCTGGGCCACTCTCTGCCTCTTATCTCTACCATTAAGACCCCGTACGTTGAAGGAGCAAATAGACAATCTAGCAGTCATTCCCCCATCTTACAACATACTGGAGAGCACTCGCCCCCCTCATCATCACACTACTTGCACACCTTAGCTGTATATCATTTATTGGCTCATTTTCAATTTTCACCCCCGTGACCCACAGGCAGCCCCCCACTCCCAAACACTACCCCTGAACCCACCCCTACGCTTCCTCTGCTAGCAGAAGCATCCCCTAACACCCCAAAATAGGAGGCTAACAGACCCATAGGTCTAGAGTGATGGAAAGCCTCGCAGCGTCGTCGACCCCCCCCCCCCTCTCTTACCCTCATCCCAAATTCGTCCCACCCAACCAAAAGGGAACAAAAATATAAAGTGAACCACATTTTTTAACATGGCTATCTTCAGCTAGGTTACAACACCCGCCTATTTCTACCATACATCAACCAGTTTCCTACATTTTGATGCCTTGTAAGAATTCCCCAGCCTTAACCTCAGAGGTAAAAAACTGGGTTTTGTCTTTATATATAACTTTGTTTGGCGGGGTTGAGAAGAAACACTTGAGCATTTTTGCTCTGGAAAGGATCAATTAACTGTCGGCGTTGCCACCTTTTTTCCACAGTAGAATGACAGTAATCTGGTCGCACAAAAAACTCAAATCCACTTCCTTTTCTTTGTCAGGCCTCGCCAGATCGTATAAAGCTTGCCTAGACAAGCAATCAGAAAAGCAGATCAAAATTGCTCTCGGTCGAGGAGAGGATTGTCCAGATCCTGAATGGCTGTTCTGTCGAAAAGGAAACCGATGTGCCCGTTGCACCACCATGTCCCACGACCACTGTGTCAATTCTGGAAATGCTGTATTGAAAAGTTCAGCAATAAATTTTCGAGGGTCTGAACCTTTGACGCCCTCCGGCACACCAAGAACTCTTAAGTTATTACGCCTAAGACGATTTTCCATGACCTCCAATTTCCAAGCTATATCATTCTTCTGTGACACCAGGGTCTCTGTGACAGCCTTCTGAGTGGTCATCTCGTCCTCTAGGGTAGAAAGCAGATTTTCTGCTTCGGTAATCCGCTCAGCGAACTCCGAACAGGATTTAGCAACACAGCGGATTGAGGTTTGTAGCTTACGACAGGCGTTTTGTGTTTTTTGACTCTCAGCACGAGTCTTGTCCCTCAATGTCATAATAGACTCATAAATGACAGCCAGAGAGATATTTTCTGATTGTATAGCTGTATTATATTGCCCTTGTTCCATTGCTTCCTCTGGCTCTGCTCCCAGATTAAGTGAGGGGGAAAACTCCCGAGATGCTGGGGTGGCAGTCTGCCAGTTCTCCAAGAGCAGTTGACAAGACCTTTTTCCGGACGGTACCCGTTTCCAGTGCCATACTTCGAGTTCCCAGCCCCTCCTCATCCTGCTGTATGCTACTAGTCTCACTCCAGTGGCCATTGGGGGGGCCCCCCCCGAAGGCATTTCCATCATCGGCAGTGACTCATCGCCTGATGAATTAGATTGATCCGAAAAAGAAAAGAAGTGCTCGCCAGTGTCGCCTATGTCAGCCTCAGGTGGCGCCGAGGGGTCATGCGAATCCAACATATGAAGTTCCCCCTGATTCAGTCTGACAGCGTGAGTATGATTAGTGGGTCCTACCATTGTTTGCTGTACTTGCTCCCCAGCATTTGCAATTATATCCCCTTGCTCGCCCAATATTGCCCCAGTCTCAGCTTGTAGTCCAAAATCCACCTCATTAACAGAGCTCACCTTATCCACTTTGGCACCAAGAGCTCCTTTCTCCAATAGACCGCCCTCTACTTTGGTGTTTTTTCCTTTTCTCTGTGGCAGAAAGATTGCAGGAGGTGGTAGAGGCAAGATGGCGGCCGTTCCATCGGCCGAGTAAGCACCGCAGCCGATCGTCCCCACTCTCTTCCCTTGTCTGTATGTCGGATGAATTTTGCGTTTTATAAAACCGCCCAGCAGATGCATACATATAACGGCTAACTTAAATAACGGTGGCCCACATTAAGGCCGATAAGGAATGCTGTGGACTGCTTTTACCTATCGCTGGTCCGTGGCTCCGTTTGTTTGTTTTGGCTCTGCTCTCGTGGTCCTGAACGAAGCCTCTATCGACTCCTGGCTGAGAGGCAGACTACTACCGTGGTTGTGGCCGCTATGCCGCCGAAAGCTACCCGGGGAGCTAAGACCCGTGCTGCAGGGGATTCCCTCTCTCTTGCGAAGGTCCCGGAAACAGCCCAAGGTAAGCAACAATGTGGAGCTGTTGCTAACACCGACGGTGCTTCGAGCCATGAGATCCCGCCTAAGCAATTTCTATGATTTGGACCTCAAAACAATATACAAAAACAATTATACACCAAACAAATGCTCCAGTATTTGAATATTTTGTGTAATTCACAATGACATATAGAAAATTTTAAAATGTCAATGTTGCTTGTTTATTTGTATATACTTTATGAATTTTATTTGATTAGTTTTAATATTTCATTTTGTGAAATAGTCGTGGACCATTGAGTAGTCCTTGCGAACCCCCAGGGGTCCTGGGACTACAGGTTAAGAACCACTGGTCTAAAATATTGCTATTCACCAGTTACAGGGTTTGTGCAAGTGAAGATCAAACGAGTAAGAGCGACAACTTTATCCCATGCTGAAAATACTCTACTGACTTACTTCCTCCTGTACTGAGAATGGAGTGGAGTATGGCGAGCCAAAAGGCCATCTACAGAAGTGGTTTTCCACCACCTCTAGGGATGGGCCATTATTATAACCCCAAACCTCTGTTCAGTGAAACATCAAACATTATTGCCAAATATGAAAAAGCATACACTTTCTTCAGGATTGCATCTCTGAAATGTATTTGTTTTTAGTCTTTGTATTTTCTGGTCCTAAGCCATAATTAAACATTTGGCTGACTTAGTGCTATGATCAAGACATTAAAAAAAATCTACATATCACATGAACAGACAGTGAAGGCCATAAGGAGTTCTTAACATTAAAATAGAATAATTCGGTCTCAACTAGTAATGAAACCTGATTGAACGCCTGATCAAGGGCAGCTTCAAACTGCATCCAATACAAAGAGAATAGTTACAAGATTTTAATGAGATGGTATTGGACTTCCATATGACTTTGTTCGATGTTTGGGACCAACGAGATTTGCTTGAGCGAATGTGGAGAGACATTGTGTTGCATATGTGGTGGCTCTGCAGCAAGGTAAAACTTTTTTCCAAAGGCATTTTGTTGCAACTCACTCATAAGAGCTCTGAAACTAGACTCCCTAATCTTAATATTTGGGGACACAGGATAAAGTTCGGAATAGGCACTTACCACCATAACAGGGGCATCTATCACTTGTATGCTTTTAGAAATGAGACTCAGGATTGTACACGGTTGGAAGCTGACAACTTCTTTCCCCCAAGCCAAATGAATACGTGGTGACCTAAGCTGTGGACCGTTTTAATAGAAAAGTTGTTCTTTCTCTGGACAGATTTTGATAAATTAAAGAGTGTATGGGCACCTTTTTGCACATGCATGAAATATACTGATCATATAGAACAGGTTCTGGACATAAGTCTATGGTGTTACATAGATAACGAGCATGCCAACCTAGCATCTCTTTTGAATCCTCAATGTCTGAAGAGTAAATGAATACATGACCACTTAGAAGATCAACTCGAGGATGAACCTCCTACATGAAAACCTAACCTGATGAAATATGAAAGGGTGGAAGAATTAATCCCGATAATGTGATAAATTACGCTTGCAAAATATTTACTGAATTAGAAAATTGTTGATTACTGAAGGCAGTGTCTCACTATGCTTAATGTTTACACTTCTGTGCCTACAAAAGGTTCAATGCATTATGGGATTCTGTGGCAGAAATTTACTGGCAGTCCCAGAGGAGTCAGGGGCCAATTTAGCACAGACCCTTCAGGATGGACAAGATGCGGCCAAGAACATCATCCGGTCAGGACTTGAAACTGACTCCCTGGGCAGAGCAGTTGATACTACTGTGGTGTTTAAGGAGGCCATGCTTTGCACCTTCAGCACCTTACCAGTCCCCTCTGGCGTGCCTTCAGGCCCTGCGGATCCATGGAGGCCTCAGCCCACTTACTGCCAACAGGTATGTCATTCATGCTGGATGTGCCTCGTGAACCTGTGATCAGCTCTGACTCCAGAGCAGATTCCACATCTGGTGCCACGATTGATGCCACTACTACGTCAACACTGAATTTGAGCCCATAGTTCCGTCAGACTCCGAACTGACTCTTTCCCAACTTCCAATAAAGCTGCGTATGAATTCAGTCCCACTTTCACTTCTCACTCAGACAACACAATGATTTTGCCTACAGGCTGCCTTCCAATGCTTCAACAACTCTAGGTTGGACTCTGATCAGAGCTAACCTGCTTTTGGTGATGGTGGTGAGGATGCATTTTTCTCACAATACGATGATTACCGTTTTTAAATGGACCTACAAGAGGACAATTGGGCTGGCTACTTCCCCTCACATGGGGATGGTGTTGCCCCATCCCTGATCCTTAAACAGTAGACTCTGTATGCTTTCCCATGGTAATTAGAAGGTTGGCCGAAGTCTTAGATTTGCAACTGCCTTACATCGAAGTAAAGATGAAGGTAATCCTCAGAAAGGTAGTGCAACCTGGACAGTCTTTCTCTGATCCTCTGATATCATTTAATGAAGACCTTATCGATACACTTTGGCAAAGCCCACTGGTAAATAAATGACACATCTACATGCCAACATCTGATGTCCCTGCCTTTCTTACGCAGTAACATATCTCTGAGAGTCTTTTGATAGGGTTGACTGTTTTGGTGGAGGTCTCTAACTCCTTCCCTATGATCCCGCCATTTAGGGAGTCTGAGAAGGATGCATTTGTGAAGAGGATGATTTCCTTTGCCAGTCTTGCCTTCAGGTACGTTGAGGCCAGCTTTATGCTGGGATGCTGCTCCCATGCATCTATAGCTGAAGTTTTGCTGGCAGTCCCAGAAGAGTTCAGGGGCCAATTTAGCACAGACCATTCAGAAAGGACAGAATGCAGCCAAGATATTCATTTGGCCAGGACTGAAAAAGTACTGCTTGGGCAGAGTGGTTGATACTATTGTAGTGCTCTGATGCTGTCATGTGGTTTGTGGACTCATGGTCTGCATTGCTAAGTTAGCTTAAGCCTGGCTGCCATGATGCCTCTTTGCGCACGTTACTTTGTGCCTTTGTTTTTCCAGCCTCTGCCTTTCACCTTTCTTCCTATTCCCTTTGGGCTTCGTCTGCACATCATGTACAAGGTCGAAAAACAATGTCACTTGTTCTTGCTGATCTGGTCAGCCCCTCGCACTTAGACATAACACTGAATGCAGCTGCACTGGAGAAATTAGTGTGCTTTTAATATTGTGATTTTCATTGTTAGACACACTTCGAGACAAACCTTTCCAGAGAGAAGAGCTGTGCTTGTCTGATGATGTAAAACTTGCATCTAGATATTGAGGTATGAGGGTCCGCCTGACAAAGCCTAGAGGTCTTCTATTTTTATAATAAACTAGCTACTAGCATGGGGAGGGTGGTATGGTCATTTAGTCATATATCCACTGCTTTATGAAATTCTTTCCCCGTTTATATTCTATGGAACTGTAACTATGCTTATTGTGTTATTTTTATGCATTATGCTGATGGTACTGGCACGTGTACTGCATCTCAGAGCACGGCAGTTGAAATAAACATTTTAAACTATACAGTGACTCTTATTACGCACGTTGTGGACAGGTATGAGTGAGTTATGAAAGGGTGTTCTTGCTCCTGCGAGTCCTGAGAGAGCGACCGTGTTCTGGGTTGTCTAATCATTGGTAGCATTGTTGCTAATGAGACGCTACTGCTAGTCTGGTTGGGATTGTGGGTACTTAGGTGTATTGTTGGCTCACCACTATACTCCGAAGTCCTATTATCCTGTGCATAGCTCTGTGTATGTGCAGAATCCCTACAACATGGCGCCCAACGTGGGGCTGCTTATCTGCGAGACGAGTTCTTGTGCTTGTCCACAACCCCCTTCGCAGACGCCTCCGGAGGCGTGTGTGAGGGCGATACCTCCTATAATGACGTTTTTATAGGTTCATTCAAGCTTGAAGTTGTTAAAAAAGATTTTTAAATATAACCCTATATTGTGCTGTCTCATACTAGGTTGACGAAACTTGTTAGCCTTAAATGGCTGTCCAAATTGCGGCACATAGCCGCGCAGCGGGCTCACTTGACAGTGTATGGAGTGCCTGACGCGGGTGTCGATCTGATCTTTGTGGTACAAGCAGATCCAGCTTACCACTTTGAGGTGTTTTACTCTTGGATCACCTTTCCGGCGGTGGATGGGACTGATCACTTGTTCCATGAATTTACAGCCACCGCTGTTCCTAATCACTATAGACCATATAGGACTATTGAAGTACCGCTCACGGCATGGCAACACCGTGTTTGGTTTGATGGCGCCCTCCCCCAACCGGTTACCGCGGTTCGTTTAGGCCCCTTATCGATTGAAGGGGCCGCTTGGCCTGTTTTGGCCGGGTATACCCCACATCCGCGTTATATGCGCTGCCGGTCGCTGACCTGCGTAATTTACATTCGTCTTTGATACGAGTGCATAGAGCTTTAGTACAGTATGTTACAGGCAACATACAGGCTGCCCCGCCTGGAGTTGCAGCGCATCCAGCTGGACCTGGCAGTGTAACCATAAGTCCCGTCATGGTTAATTCGGTGATGGGCAAGCGCCCACAAAATAAGGACGATTTCCCTTATTGGCTTGCAGAGAAATTTGACCAGCTGGAGGCAGTTTTTCCAAATACTTCTCCTGTGGAAAAACACAGGATATTGACGATTAGTTTGCCAAAAGATCTAGTCCCCGAGTTGGCAGATTGCAACAACTGGGGCAAGGTATTCGCAGCAGTATATGCAAAGAGTTTCGGCACTCCTTCCATGACGGTTCTCCCCTCTGTGATTAAGCGAGTACAGGATGAGCATGGCCCGGAGGCGGCTGTGGAATTAGGGATGAGACTGGTGGGAGTGTTCGACGTAGTAGCCGATTTGATCCTTGCGAATGTCAAGGGGGATGCAGTTAACTTCCAAGTAGCTAATGCTTTGGCTTTAGTCCCAGAACCGGACAGGCCGCGCGAATTATCTAAAATTATTGCACAGGCTTACAAAACCATTGGCCGTAATAGCCTGGGCGTCAAGCCTTTTGCTAAGACGCAAACACAATCGCAACCACAACCAAAAACTCAGTCTGAGAAAGATGAGAAACCGTTCTTTACTAAAAAGAGCTGGAGGTTGAAAAAACAGGGTAAGCAACAGAAGAAGTCGGGGTCGCGAGGCGCTTCCCCAGTTTCAGTCTCTTCTGAACGCACATATGATTTGCGCAATAGAGCGAGAATTAAATCTCCAGAGAGATTTCAAGTCCCTGATCCGCGTTCTCCTCGTTCTTCACAGGCACCGTCGACCTCCCAGACAGGTGGAGAAGATCGCCAGGATAGAGGTCGGGGTCGAGAGGCTCCACAGGGACGAGACCAACCTCGACAAGAGGTCCGAAGGAAATCAGAAGATTTTCAACGTTCTCGCCCACAGTTTCATAAGAAAAAAGTTGCAGCAGTAACAGCGAGGTATGCCACAGACGGTGAGAACGAGACTCCTGAATTGGACGTGGGCAGTGACGCTCCTAGACAGCGCCGCGGAAGTTACCATAGTGCGGGAGGCACTACGTCCTCATGTGGAGGCGACAGCAACTGATACATTCATTACTGTCAAGACAGCAGACACCAGAGTGGCACCCCCTGACAGACTATATAATATTGTCATCCGAATTGAGGGTGACATACAGCGTGTTATTAAAGGGATTTTTTGGGAAAATCTGACCTTCATATGACATTTTGTTAGCAGAGGCGGATTGGCCGCCCCCATTCGTACTTGTTGCACGTAGCGGGGAGGAGGTAATCCTTCTGAGCTTTTCTCGCCATGTCCCCAAGGACAAAGCGGAGGCTCTTGCAGCTGAGTGGGCTGTGTCCCTGGCTCCGGCGTTATACCGCAACCACGTGGGCTGGGATGAAGACTCACCCCCCCCCCATGATATTCCTTTGCGGTCGCTGCCACAGCCACAACCCCAATATCCCATCAAGCGGGAAGCTAAAGGTCCTGTATCCAAAATTCTGACACAGTTGGAATATCAAGGAGTAATTGAAACATGTGTCTCACCCATGAATAATCCCCTTTTCGCGGTTTCTAAACCCGATGGATCGTACCGCCTAGTTTTGGATTACCGGCATTTGAACTCTCATTGTCTGACCTTTGCGGTGCAAAATACCCATAGTTCTGCGCTAGTAGACAGTCTTGTTCGTAAAAAATATAAAACGACACTTGACTTATCCAATGGATTTTACACGCACAACTTAGCCCCGGAGTGTAGCCAATGGAGCGCTTTTACCTCCGGTGGTAAAAACTTCAAATTTCGGCGTTTACCTATGGGCTACAAAAACAGTCCAGGCGTATTCGCTGCCCGTGTTGTCTCTTTGTTGGACGGCATAGACCCAGATGCATGTTCGTACGTCGATGATATTTATCTGACAGACGACGAATTATACCCGCATCTTTCCAGAGTGGACCGCATTATTCTAGAATTTGCGGTTTTAGGTTACAAATTTAACTTTGCCAAATCTCACATTGCTGAATTTACCGTTTTGTTTTTGGGCTATGAGCTCAACAATGAAGGTAAGGGCTTAGCCCCCCATTTCTTGGAGAAATTTGCACTTTTGTGCCCTCCAACCACACTGAAGAAACTTCAGTCTTTACTGGGTTTTTTGAACTTCGGGCGTACTTACATTCCCGACTATGCCCAGCGTATCAAGCCACTTTATGCCTTGATACAACCAACCTTTTCGAAATCATGCTGGCTTCCTGAGCATTCCTCTATACTGCAGTCTTTGCAGACAGACCTACTTGAATCTAAATTCTTGTTGACACGTGACAACCACACAAACCTGGTGATTAGAATCATTCCAGGGGCGGTGGGTTTCAAGTACTTGACCTTTAACGAAGGTGACACAGTACCGATTGCATACAAGTCACATCTATACACCTCTGCAGAAATGCGCTTTTCCTCTGTGGAAAAAGTTTTGACTGCAGTGCAAATGGCGATTCTAAAGGAACGCGCACTGCCCAGGGAAAACGCATTTTGGTGGTAACACCCTATCCTGCCCTTGAGGCAGTGACGAAAGCAAGTGTACCGAACTCTAAAGCTTTGCACCCCGTTGGATACAATGGGCAACATCTTTGACGTCCCCGGATGTCACTTTTATCTTTGATTCTTCACTTCAGACGCAGGAGTATTTACAGTATGAATTCGTTCATCCTCCTCCTCCGTCTTTGCTACCGCTTGAGGAGTACGAATGTATTATCTATACCGATGGTTCGGCACAACCGGCCACGGGTTCCAAGCATGCTTATTCCGCGGCATGTGCTATTGTTGCAGGTGTTATGGTGAACGGAGAGTTCAAACAGACGGTAGTGCACACTCAGGCACTAGGAGACAGTACTGCACAATTGGCCGAGCTGCGTGCTTTGGTGCTCGCACTTGAGTTCGCTAATCCAGATGTGACTACTCTTATTGTATGTGATTCTTACTACTGTGTACAGTCTTACAATGACAATCTATTCTTTTGGTCACAAAATGACTATAGAGATGCAAAAGGCAGCACAATTAAGCATAAAATGCTTTGGGTTCGAGTGGCAGATCTACAACAACGTCTGCCTCTCACACAGGTGATTCACACCCTTGGCCACCAGCATGTGGGCGCACACGCTGTCGGTAACGGTTTGGCAGACGAAGCTGCCAAATCAGCAGTAGCCACGTGTTCAGTCGCAGCCGTTACAAGATCCATGACTAAAATAGATAATGATATCTTGGCAGCTATCGCTGCGACAAAGGAAGGTGCTAACTACCCACGGGGTTTCCCTTCCAAATACTCTTATCAATTAGGTCCCGAACAGGCTCCCTATGTAAGAATTCCGGACGTTGGTGATCGGCTGATTCCCAACGCGGATCGCAGGCTTTCCTTGATAACTGCCGCACACGAGTGCATGGCTTCGGCACATTCTGGCGTGTCTGCGACGGTTTCCATCTTGCAGCAGCGTTATTGGTGGCGTGGTTTATATAAACAGACCCGTAATTATGTGCTTTCTTGTGACGTTTGTCAACAAATTAAGCCTTCCACGGTTACACGGCCACCACAGACACCGCTCTGCATTTCAAACAGACCTTTTGGGTGTGTTTACCTGGATCACTGTGGTCCCTTCTCTTCAGACACTGCATATAAGTACATCTTGGTTGCAGTGGATTCGTGCACACGTTTCATCTGGGTCTGGCCACAACGGAGTGCTGACGCTCGAAATGTCATCAGGGATTTACGTGTCTTTGTGGGAATTTTCGCCTGTGGCACCTTCCATTCTGACCAAGGTCCAGCGTTCGCCTCTAAGGCTTACAAGGACGCAATGGGGTCACTGGGGGTGCAGGTGAAATTTTCGTCTCCAAATCGGCCTGAGGGCAATTCGATTGTTGAACGAATGAACCGTGACTTAAAGCAATCCTTGACAGCTAGAGTCCTAGGTACTGGCAGGAACTGGCTGGCCCACTTGTATACCGTACAACGTGCACTTAATAATCTCCCTAGAAGACCTCTGGGTGGGCGGACCCCATACGAAATGCTCTTTGGCATAAGAATGTTTGTGCCTGACCTTGATTGTCTAGACATGGCGGCGCAATCCGCAATCTTTGACGTAGATAACCATTCTACTATGTTACAGGACTTACAAGAAGCCCGAGACAAACTAGCAATTGAACATTTACCTTCAGCCACAGACGCTGCACTGCAGATTCCGGTTGCCGGCTGGCTTCCGAAAGTTGGAGACCTGGTCCGAGAGAAGGTGGAAAACAAAAAAGAATATGGCCCCTCTTATCGTGCACCGGTTCCAGTCCTTGGCTTAAAGGGAACTCGTACAGTCCTCTTACCACCGCTTCCTGGTCGCAAGGAAAACAGATATATCAGTGGAAAATATCAAGCTACAGATATTTTAAAAAATTATTATTTTCTACCCCAAATTTACTTTTGATTGTATCAAAGGAGAGAATTTTATCATCCTCCATAAGGTCGCCAATATACCTAATGCCCTTATCAATCCAGTTCTTCATATAGCCATCGTGAACATTTTTGGGTAAAAGGTCATTATCAGCCAGAGGGGTGTATCTATGAATCCTACCCATTCTAAGTTTTTCCTAACTGCAGTCCAGACCTTAAATGCACCCATCAATGTTTTGAATTTTACTCTTTTAAAGTAGGCAAAATCTATATGACGCAATAAACACCCCTTAGCCTCTGCCCCTAGAATTAGCCTGTAAATAGATATATTTGGTGTTTCATCTATTAAAGCCACTTCCTTCCCCAGTAACTCCGCCATCTGTTGTAGAGCTGCTGCCCAGTAATAAACCTGTATGTTCGGAACAGACCATCTCCCCCGATCTCTGGGTAACATCATATATCTTAATGCTCTACGGGGTCTTTTCCCGGCCCACAAAAACTTTGAGATTATTTGATCAAATGCAACGAACCAGGCCTTATTGATTTCCAATGGGATGGTCCTAAAAAATATAAAATTTTGGGCAAAAATAGCATCTTGATAACATTGCATCTCCCCAAAAGTGTAAGATACAAGCCATTCATTCTACTAAAATCATTTTTTGTCTTTAGTAACAAAGGGTCCAAATTAAGTTGCACAATTTTGTCAGTATTATCACGTATCTCAACCCTCAAATATCTGGCACTTTCAACCACCCTTACATCATCCAGCTCTATTCTTGAGTTCTTAACAATCATCGTTTTATTCTCATTTAAATAATACCCAGAAATTTTGCCATTCTTTTGCTTCCTTCTCTACCAACTTGATTGCCTCTATTGGGTTGGCTGTCGTTATAGCTAGGTCATCCGCATATGCTAAAATTTTTGTATCCCCCCCCCCCAAAAGAATGGATGGCCTGTATCTTATTGTTCTCCGCTATTTTCCTAATAAAAGGATCTATATACAATGCGAATAGTAGCGGAGAGCAAGGACACCCTTGCCGCGTACCCCGAGTGATTTTAATTGGATCGGATATATGACCCATCATCGTGATCCTTGCCACAGGTTCTTGATACATACATTTAATAGCTCCTATAAAATCTTTACCCAGGCCTCTCCTTTCCATAACTGCCCATAAAAAGGACCAGGAGACCCTATCAAAGGCTTTTTCAGCATCCAATAGTATTGCAGCCATAGGGTCTCCTGATACTTTTTGTATAATCAAAAAGCGCTATTATACGCCTTATATGCTCGGTCGTACCCCTTCCTGGAACAAAGCCGTGCTGTACAGGGGATACTAACTTTTTAATAACTGTAGCCAGCCTATTTGCCAAGATTTTAGAAAAAATTTTAACGTCACTATTAACCAACGTGATTGGTCTATATGAACCTAATTCTTTTACAGACTTGCCTTTTTTTGGGAATACTACAATATTAGCATTTTTCCAGGAATCAGGGGGCAGCAGGTCTAATTGAGCTCTGTGGAATACCTCCAACATGAGTATCCTAATCTGCATTTTAAATTTTTTATAAAATTCCCCTGGAATAAAATCACTTCCCACCGCTTTGCCTAGCGGAATAGAATCTATTGCTGCTGTCAATTCCTCCATTGTAAATGGAGCACTTAAACTTTCTCTCTCTTCCGAAGATACCTGCTCAGGATTTTGCCCATTTAAATACCCCTCGACATCCTGCTCTTTATCTTGAATATCCTCAGTATAAAGCTTTTGATAAAATTTTTGAAAAGCAGAGAGTATTGTATCTGGTTGATCTACCAAACCTAAATATCTACAAGTGAGGGATTATATAAGTAAAAAGGCAATCAGCAGCCAGAGAGTCCCCTTAGTGGATGTGGTATTAGGGATTCCAATGATTCTTTCCAAATTTTGTAAATTACTTATCGATAGTATGGGAGATGATTTGGCGAAACATTTCAATCGTTGGCAGGATTTGATACAAGCAAGAGTGGAGGATTGTGAGGAATCTTTATGGCTAAATCAGACGGCATTTGTTTCGTCTAATCTGCAGGTGCAATGTTTTAAAACTTGGTTCAATTTGTATATCACTCCCGCATGGATTTTTAAATGGGGGGGGGGTCCACGGGTATTCATTGCTCTCGTTGTGGACACCTTGCTGCCGATTCTGTACATATGTTCGCAACTTGCCCCCGACTAGCCCCTTTCGCTGTCGAAGTCGGTAATTATATTAAGCATATACTGGGATTTGAGGTGGAACTTACGGTGCAAGTAATTATGCTGGGGGTGAGCAATCAGATAATGATTGAATCTAATCGGGTTTTACTTTTTACGGCTATGACAGTGTACAGGCTTTGCCTGGCCAGTGTCTGGCTGGATAGAGAACCCCCTTCTGTACACTGTTGGCTGGGGAAACTGCTAGCAACTTATCGCTGGGAGATAGCGGTTTATAATCGAAAGGGGATAAGGGCTAAAAGAAGAGGGCTAGAAATCTGGCGACCGGTAACAACCTGGACTAATGAGGCTATGATATGATTTGATTGGATGTGATTAGAGATGTACCTACATGTTTTTTTGAAGAGGTGTTTAAGGGGAAGTGTATGTTAGGCCAGATTTATTATGTAATTAGGATTAAGGTATAGGGAATAGTAAGGGCAATTTTGAAAATTTGAATTGATTTAGGTAACTTCCTTTGGCTCCTTGGGAGGGTGGGAGCAGGGTGGGTTAACGGTGGGGGGTGTGTAGAGGGTGTAAAGATAAATACCTGTCATCCTTCACATAAGCATTGAAATGTATTTTGTATAGCTGTAATTTTCTGCAATATATGTGTTGGATGTCAAATAAAACATTATAAAAATAAAAAAAAGGAAAATGTCAAACTACAACATCTGGCCGATCCTGAATAGTGTAACACCAGCGGTCTCTTGTCCAGTCATTTACAGGACAAATGTTTGTGGTCTTCCAGCCTGAACGGTCACTGATGTTGCCATTGAGATGGTAGATTTGCCTGATCGCCTGCTCGACTACCCGGATTCCCCCTGCAACGAGGAGACCGAGTATACATACCCTGCCACCGAGTCCGTGGCTCATCTACCCACAACGCCACTGAGCCCAACACGTTATTCCTTTGACTCGGATTCCACCTCTGAACTTATCCCGTCCAGATTCAGTATTTTTGTATCCTGGTTCAGAGACAATTTTTTGATCCCACCATGGACATACATCTGGTTGGTACTATTCCTGATTTTTCTGTTCATGTCTATTGGCTTTGTCACAGTATTTTTTCTACTGATTAATGGTCACTATTTACCAGAACGCTCTGCTGTGAACTGTCGCTGGAAATTTGGCTCCGCATTCTTCTTCACACATCATGAAGCGTGACCACACATTTGTGAACATTTCAGCTTTTCCAGTCGCTGATGGCATCGTATGGGATACGGTAAATTTCCAAATTAATGGACCAACCGAGATTATTAATGTACCAAATGTCCTCCGTGTTTCAATGGGTGATGTCGTTAAAAGTAATATCCATTCTGACGATTGGGATGTACATGCAGTTGAATCGTTATTTACTGATTTGAAATATTATGCTGCTTTTAACGCTGAAGATTTGTACATGAATTCTGCGAGTTATGCCGATTTATATTGTTACCAGCATTGGGGCAAACACTTTCTCCATAAACCCAGTACCCTTCGGGGTCTTTTTAATTATACTCAATGGGAACATTGTCCGACCCCTATGCCAGGTAGCTCCCAGACTCTTAGAAATAAGTTCACTTATTTTACAGACTTTGATAGGTCGAACCCTGGGTCTATTATTTTAAATTAAATACAACGGCTACTTAGAAAATCATGTTGACCCACACCAAATTGCTGTATTCGGGTTCCTTTTTGAACGCCTTGGCTGTGGGTGGGTATGAACATTGGCGTGACACCATTGACTTAAAATCTATTTGGGGCTACAAAGCATGGCAGGTGCAGGGCACAGAAGCCTTGCACCGTGCTTGCCTCATCCCGGCCCAAATTTTATTTTTAAATCAGACCATCTATCAAACGACGTGTTGGGGTTTGGCTACGTCCAAACAATTGAATGCCCCATCCTTTCCTAACTTGTCTTCCACTCCCAACGAAAGCTTGTACTTTAGCATGTCCCTTACCGAATTGCAGGTTTTGTTTCAGAATAATTCGTTTAATGTCTCTACGTTTGTTCAGTCACCCTGGTTGGCTTGGCCCATTGCATCTAATGCCTGCCAACTGCGTTTTCATGACACGGATCCTGGCTACAAACAGGATAGGCCAGATCCAAGGTTTTCTGACTCTCGTACTGTTACAACGTATTCTGTTGGTAAATTGTGTAAACAGTGGTTGCAGCACTCTTCCTTAGATTCTGTTAAACAACATTTATCCCTCCTATCAGGCAACATTGATCTGTCCGACTTTGTTCTAGGGCCTCGGGGTCCTCGACCAAAGAGATTCATTTATGAAACTTACAATGAACTCTGGAAGCTTTCGCAAATTGAAGCTGCTTCCCGTCTTCGGGAAATCGATCAAGCAAATTTAGAAAAAGTGCTTGCTGTTGTTGACAATAGTATTAATACCCTGTCTTCCCGCATTTACACATTAGAGAATATTATTTCCTCTGTTGTTGATATTGTACAAGATGATGTTTCTGTGTTATATCATGGTCAAAATCAATTGCGTTCAGTTATGCAGTTTGCATGGACCTTGCAAACACTTAAAATGGGGAAGGTTCCTTGGCACTTTTTGAACACCTCTGCCTTATTCTTACCTTTCAATTTGACTGAAAAACAGCGGTTCATGTCCATGAAAGATGCAGCATACACTCTGTTACATATCGAAAGAATAGAGCCCTTACCATTCTCTGTTGCGGAATTAGATTCTGCTGTGTGGCTAGTACACGGGGTTATCGCTTTGCCTTTTTCTTTATTTGAGTTCAGTTCCTGCATGAAACATTATCCTGTTGGCCGCTATCAGCCTTTAGGCAGTGCTTTCCTGCATGAACTTTGGTCCCTGCCTTTCATGTATAAATGTCTTAGGGACGGGAAGGAGGTTTTTCTCACGGGGGAGTCATGCGATTCTACTGTGCGTCATTCCCTTGTTTGCAAACACATTAGAGTGCACGGGGCTTGTAATGTTTCGGCTCCGAATCTTGCTTGTGTTTTAAAGGGCATTCCTGCTCCTGCTATATCTCCTGTTTTCACTGTGCTTGCAAATGGTAGCTATCTCCTTCTGAATAATCAGGACTGCTGTGGCATGCTTGCCGGCATTCCGTATATTGTAACTGTTTCCCACAGGGTTGTCTGCTGCAAAAATGTGCTTTGTCCTCCCCCGCAAGGCATCGTAGATAGTTCCATTTGGCCTTCCATTCCGACTTTGAAGGCAGATTTCAATAAATTGAGCAGAATAAAGGCACTATTATTGAACCAGGAGGTTATGCTCACATCCGCCCGGGAGACATTCATTCTCCAGGTGGCGAGTACCCACAGTGAAATACAGGCCCTGTTGAACACAAACCTCCCACAACATTTTGGTGAACTGATTCACCGTGTTTTCAATGCTTCACGCACCGAAGGCCTTGTGCACTTTTTTAAAGTTGTGGGCTCTGGCCTTGTTACCTCTTTTCAAACTACATTTGGTGTAATACCAGCTTTTATTCATTCCATTTTTTCCAGCGTCTTTGGAGGCTTTCTGTTGATCCTCGCCTTAGCGGCTGGTGTTTTGCTTTTGGTCTGTGTGCTGCGCAATGGCTGCACTTCCTGGGGTCCTGCTCGACCACGGTCGACTCCGGATGCTCCGTGAGCGCATCCTCACCGCTTTCGGCGTCCTGCCATTGGCGACACTCGGTGTGTCATATAGACTTTCTTTTCGCTTTGCGTATTTCACTTGCGTGCAACCTGTGATGTCTTGCATCCGCTGTCCTTTCTCTTGGACCTTGGATTACTGCCTCTCCAATACGTCTCTGTCTCGCCCGGATTTTGTCCAGTTCGTGGGTCCCTTGGAGGCCCATGAACAGGACTGTTCCGGAGCTGGCTATATGGCCCGTGCGGCTGCACTTGGAATTTTGGCACAATGGGATGTTTGGGCGGCTGCTCAGACTCTCCTACAACAAAGATATATAGAGTATCACGCAAGTTGTCCCGCAATGCTGTTCGCTGCTCCCTCTTACGAGGAACATGAATGCAGTTTTGATTTATTGGACTGGATGGCTTCTCTTTTTTCTGACGATTCCAACGATGTCCTCTTGGAAGGTGTGGCGTTTTTCTGCACCTACACTTTTTCGGATTAGGGGGCCTCCGCTTTCGGCGTCCCGCCTCCCTGAACATTTTTATTCTGTTTTTTTTTTTCTCTCCCGTTCATTGACTTTCACTTGGACACATTCAGTCACTGACGTTGCCGTTCTGCTCCATCTATTTGAACTCTGTCTTTGTCCTATGTCTTCGCCAATGGACTGACCAGGGGAGGGTGTCGTGTGGTTTGTGGACTCATGGTCTGCATTGCTAAGTTAGCTTAGGCCTGGCTGCCATGATGCCTCTTTGCGCACGTTACTTTGTGCCTTTGTTTTTCCAGCCTCTGCCTTTCACCTTTCTTCCTATTCCCTTTGGGCATCGTCTGCACATCATGTACAAGGTCGAAAAACAATGTCACTTGTTCTTGCTGATCTGGTCAGCCCCTCGCACTTAGACATAACACTGAATGCAGCTGCACTGGAGAAATTTGTGTGCTTTTAATATTGTGATTTTCACTGTTAGACACACTTGGAGACAAACCTTTCCAGAGAGAAGAGCTGTGCTTGTCTGATGATGTAAAACTTGCATCTAGATATTGAGGTATGAGGGTCCGCCTGACAAAGCCTAGAGGTCTTCTATTTTTATAATAAACTAGCTACTAGCATGGGGAGGGTGGTATGGTCATTTAGTCATATATCCACTGCTTTATGAAATTCTTTCCCCGTTTATATTCTATGGAATTGTAACTATGCTTATTGTGTTATTTTTATGCATTATGCTGATAGTACTGGCACGTGTACTGCATCTCAGAGCACGGTAGTTGAAATAAACATTTTAAACTATACAGTGACTCTTATTACGCACGTTGTGGACAGGTATGAGAGTTATGAAAGGGTGTTCTTGCTCCTGCGAGTCCTGAGAGAGAGACCGTGTTCTGGGTTGTCTAATCATTGGTAGCATTGTTGCTAATGAGATGCTACTGCTAGTCGGGTTGGGATTGTGGGTACTTAGGTGTATTGTTAGCTCACCACTATACTCCGAAGTCCTATTATCCTGTGCATAGCTCTGTGTATGTGCAGAATCCCTACAACAATGCAATGTGTGGATGAGATCCACAGCCTTTTCTGGAGACATCCAGTCAGTGCTCATGGATGTGCCTTTCGATAGGTCTTTCCTCTTTGGAGAGAAGGCTGAGACTGCCACCAGGCACTTTAAAGAAACCAGAGCAACTGCACAGTCCCTTGGCCTTTCTATACTTGTATGGCAGTAATCACCTCAATTTCACCCCTTTTGAGGCATTGCTGGGGGTTTCCCCTTTAGGCAAGGTCAAGGGCCACCATCCTAACCGCAGATACCACAGCCCTTTCGAGGACACGGGAGGCGATCTGGCAGGCACCACCTGGGCGAGCAGGGTCAATGAACTTCTCAGTCCCCATCTCCTCAGGCAGCAGCTGCCAAGCCGCATCAGTTTCCCCTCAACAGTACAGGACCACCCTGTGCGAGGCAGGATCACTTTGTTTCTCCACAGTTGCTAAGCAATAACTTCCAGCAGGTGGATCCTACAAATAGTCCCAAAGGGCTAGACCCTGCTGTCCCTTTCCATCCCTCTGCTGTCGGAAGTCCAGGCTCTTTTGGAGAAAAGAGCCATCAAGAGGATCCCAGATTTGGAAATTGGAACTTAGTGCTACTTTCTCAATTTCATATAGCCGAAGAAGGGCAGAGGCCTTTGCCCTATTTTAGACCTTAGACCTTTCAACTTTTTCCTGCAGAAGAACAAATTCAAGATACTCACACTAGCTTATGTTCGCTCTGCCTTGGATCCAAGAGATTAGATGGTGGCTTTGGACCTGCAGGGCGCCTATTTTCATGTTCCCATCCTTCAGGCCCACAGATGCTCCCTGTGGTTCAAGGTGGACTGCAAGCATTTTCAGTTTGCTGTACCCCTTTTGGCCTCACCAGTGACCCTTGGATGTTCACAAGGGTGATGAAGGTGGTCACAGCCTATCTTTGGAGGTCGGGAATAACAGTCTTCACCTACCTTGCTAACTGGCTGTTGAAGGCTTGGTACCCCACAGTGAGTCATAGACCTCCTCCAGATGACCGCAAACCTTCTTACATCCTTGGGGTTTACGATCAGTGTGCTGAAGTCACACCTGACGCCTCCTTAGAGGCTCCCTTTCATCAGAGACATACTGGATAAGGTGCATTTTCGAGCCTTTCTTCCCAAACAATGAATCTATGAAATTCAGGCTATGATCTCAATGTTTTAGCCTCAGTCCTGGTTCTCAGTGGGGATGGCTCTGAAGCTATTGGCCTCCTGCATCCTGCTAGTCGATCATAACAGGTGGAACGTGGGGTCTGTCGTGGAATTTGAAGCCTCCAAACTGGTTTCGGAGGAGACTGCAAAAGATCTGCAGTGGTGGGTGTTGAATCGCAATTGAACAAGCAGCAGACACTGCTCCCTGTATCACCTGGCAGGATTTTTAAACGGCAGGCCAGATTAAATCAGCTACTGACACAGAGCAGATCACAAATGGCAGTTGCATCCAGAGCTGTTCCCGGAGGGCGCGCAGTGGGGAGAGCCCAGGCTCTATCGCTTTGCCACCATCAAGAACGTGCAGTGTCAACACTTTTGCACGCTGGAGTTCCTAAGACTCTCAGAGATGCATTCTGCTTAGTGGCGTCTGGGTTTCCTGTATCCCCTCTTGTAACTACCGCTCCTTCTCAGATTTCTGAAGATCAGGAATGACCCAGCCCAAATCATCCCTTGGCTCTGGATTGGGCCAGGATAGCGTGGTATCTGGAACTTCTGGTATGAGCATCTGTCCTCCAATCAGGCTGCCAATTTCGTAGGATCTTCTGCCAAACAGGAGGTCGTGGTCTTGCGCCTGGGCAATCTACACCTCCATGCATGGAGACTGAGTGGTGGCAGTTGACTGCATACAATCTACTACCCGAAATAGTATGTTATCCTGGCCTCCAGGAGCACTTCTACAGAATCAATTTATGCGGGACTCTGGTACAAGTTTGTGGCTTGGTGTAGCATCCATAATACATATCCATTGCAAGCCAAATGTTCGATGTGTTACTATTGGTTCTGTCTTTGACCCCCCAGTGATTTACTTGGCACTGTTAAAGCCCTCTGTATTAAAACATGCTACGCAATGGCAAAGAAGCATCCTGCAGAAGGGATGAGGGCCCATTCCACCAGGGCAAAAGCTGTTACCACTTTGCTAGCAGGCGGATTGCCTGCCCAGGGTGTCTGTCAAGCTGAAATGTGGGCATCAGCCAGTTCTGCCGGGATGTTAGAAATAGGGTCTTAGTTGGCAGTGGTTTGCCCCCCCCCCGTCCAAGTGGGGACCCACACTCTAGTCAGGGTAAGTGTAGTACACACTAAGTTAACCCGGGCTCATCCTCTGCCAGCTTGGCACAGAGCAGTCAGGCTAAACTAAAGAGTCAATGTGTAAAGCATTTGTACACTTACACAGTAACACAGGGAAAACTCCACTACGTACTCTTCACCAGTTTACAAAAAAAGACCATATTTATCTGAGTAAAACAAGACCAGAACGACAAAAATCCAACATACACAAGTCCAGATATGAATCCTTCAATATTAAATGCAGTTATAAAGCTTAGAAAACAATAGCTCCAACTGTGGCTATTGGGTTGCGCTTTACCAAAACAAATCCGCAAGTCAAGTCCAACCGTGATGGAGTGTGGGCTGGCTACAGGAGTCGCACAGACTACAGTACAGTACCTTGGATGCATCACAAAGTCAAAGATGGTGCGATGCGCAGCGAAGCTGAGGTGTCGTGAAGGCAGGTGATGCGTCGGTTCCTTACTGCTATGCAGGTCGTTGGCGCTCGGGGACGATGCGTTGTGCAAAGGAGGTGAGGCGTCACTGTAGCAAAGTGATGCGTCGGTTCCTGGAGGTGGTGCAAGGTCGTTGAGCAGCTAACACCTGGGGACTATGGGGGGCGCAGGGGAGGTGATGTCGGTTGCAGGTGTAGGACCTCGGACCCTGAAGGCAATGTGGTGTCTGATTGATGATGTCACAGCGCGGTGCGTCTATGTCGAACCACCAGGCCACATGCATTGCGTCTGAGTCGCAGCGGTGCGTCATTGACTTCGGTGAAGCGGTGCTTGAGACTTGTGCAGCGTGGGTACCTTCGAGGCGCTGTGGCACCATCGGGGCTTGCGTTCTAAGTCACGGTTGTTGCGTTGCGCACTCAGCAAGTGGGGACCACGGCTTCGGTGCAGGCAGCGGCGATGCATCAATATCGCAGTGACTCTTTGGGTCGATGCATACATTTCTTGGTTGCAGCACCAGAAGCACCTCCAAGGGTGCAGGACTGGGTTTGGCACCACTTGGCGGGTCAGGACTCGCAGCAGAGGAGCCCAGGTGCTGGTAGCAAGATGCAGGTGAAGTCTTTGGTGGCCCTGAGGCTTCCAACAGGAGGCAAGCTCAACACAAGCCCTTGGAGAAACTTTAGAAAGCAGGATGCAGAAAGCAAAGTCCAGTCCTCTCAATCCCAGGCAAGAAGCAGCAAAGCAAGCAGCGAAGTGTCAGTCCCTCCTGGCAGTCCAACAGCTCTTCTTCCTGGCAGAATGTCCTCAGTCCAGAAGTGTTTCTACTGCTATGGTATCGCAGGACCAGTACTTATACCCATTTTGGCCTTTTGAAGGAGGGAGACTTCAAAGAAAGGTCTTTGTAGTGGGTAAGACTCTGCCCTTCCTGGACCTGGCCACAGACACACTGCAGGGGTATGCAGTTCTTTGAGTGGGGACAGGCACAGGCCTACTTAGGTGCAAGTGTCAACTCCTCCCACCACTGTAGCTCAGGAACACCCATCAGCCTTGTGATGGGCCATCTGGATATGCAGGACACCCCCCAGCTCCATTTGTGTGTCACTGTCTATGGTGAATTCACAAAGCCCAACTGTGTCATCCAACCCAGAATTGTATTCTAGGGACAGGCAGAGGCACCAAATGGTGAAAGTAAGAAAATGCAAACTTTCTAAAGGTACATACTAAAGGGGTTGGGCCCTATTACTACCAGCCAAAGTGGGCCTCTGCAAATTGTATAAATAATAGTGATAAATGGCTATGATTATTCAGAAACACTTATACTAGACACACCAAGTCAAATCAATGTATTACCTTGATCTGTGTGTGTATTTCACACTTGATATGTCTTAATATGTCAAACAAAACGACTTCTCCTATTCGAGGAAGACCTTTTTGGGGGAAAAGAATTAACAGGTGTGTTATCACAATCTGGTGTGCTCAACAAAAGTACAAAACAGTAATCAATAATGAATCAACATAGAAAAAATTAATTATGACAATCCAATAAAATTAATGAGTGGTTACATCCATTCATAAGTGTGGACATGATTTGAACCAACCTCGTTCAGTGCATAAACAACCTTATAAAGGTCATTTGTGACTAACCTAACATTGCCAGTCTTGCAAGATTAAGAAACCAGAGGTGATTATCACAGTTGATAAAAATGGGTTCTCATCAGGACCTAGACTGGACGTTTTCTGTGGAAAAATAATATATACATAGGATTAGCTGGTGGCCACCTCCAATTTATGTTCTATTGTATTCACAACTTTCGAGAATTGGGAGTGTTCCTCCACTCCTCATTGGTGGACCCACTAGAGATGTATTTCTTCTACTCTTCTTTTTATTTGTAGATATCCATTGGCTTTATTTTGGGCAGGCTTGCGATCTGTAACCAATAGATTGAAATTATGCTATAGTAATGCGTATTATTTTCGACTTGCATTTTAGGGATTAACGAATAAAAATATGTGACTCTATTCATCATAATCTAACGCATCTGCTGTTATCCGTATTATCTCTCTGTGTATCAGCCATTATTGGGATATGCTTGTTTCTTTTTAATCTGAAACCAACAAGTCGTATTTAATGTATTGAAGTATTTTGATTGTGAAAAATAGTTATCTCCTCAACACATGCCCGCGTATTGGCATATTCTCTGCAAGCATATTGCTGGGTGGCTTGTGAAGGTTTTGCAGTTTTCATGGATTTGTTGAAACTGGTTCGGCTAGCCTTCAGAGTGATTCAAAATTAGCTTTTTATTGCAAAATTGGGGAAGCGCTTAATGCATAAATTTGCGCCATTCAGGGAGCTACCTGAGGCCTACCTTAGGGGTGCCTTACATGTAGAAAAAGGGAAGCTTTGGTCCTGGCAAGTAGGTGTACTTGCTAGGTCGACATGGCAGTTAAAAACTGTGCACACAGGCCCGAGACCCATTTGGATACTCATGTGGGTGGCACAATCAGTGCTGCAGGCCCACTAGTAGCATTTGGTTTACAGGCCCTGGGCACATATAGTACACTGTACTAGGGACTTACTAGTAAATCAAATATGCCAATCATGGAGAAACCAAATGCCATTACAATTCAGACACAGAGCACATGAACTGCGGCACTGGTCAGCAGTGGTAAAGTGCTCAGAGTCCAAAACCCAGCAAAAACGAAGTCCAGCAGACCATCATTAACAGGCGGCCAGAAGCAAAAAGACTGGGGAAACCACGCCAAAAGATGTCAGGTCCAACACGGGAAGAGCATTTTAGCCATTCAGTCCTGCAGTACGTTTTGGTCTGAGTCCTTCCACAGATCCACAATCTGCGTATCAATTCTAAAGGTGAGGAGTCTGCAGTTAAGTGTCCATCACAAGAAAAAGTTACTTACCTTCGGTCACCCTGTTTCTGGTAGATATTTTATCTAACTACAGATTCCTCACCACCCTCTGTTCTGTGGAGTGGTCTGTAGCCCCCCACCCCATCTAAAAAGGTCCTACATGCTGGCATCTGGATGATGTCCAGAAAGGAACTGTCATCTGATAGAGACTTCTAGCCATAGATTCCTTACTTTGGAATTATCTGGATCCGAAACTTCTTGAGCCGTACCCCTGCGCGTGGTAGATGGTGTTTGGCTCTGTGCTGGAAGTGATGTGCGCTATGCCTATACCGGAGCCACCCCATCTTGCTGAGATCATTTCTTTCTATGTCAGGCAGCGTAATTCTGGAGAGAGATACCCCCAGTCAATTTTTGATTGACCTTTTTTTTTTTCTTCTTTTTGTGGAGCTTTTTTTTTAGAGAATTCTTTTCTCATTGTGTGCTAGGGATGACCCCTAAGAAACCAGCGGGGTTCAAAACCTGCTGTGCCGGTCACAGGCATATGTCTGTGACAAGCCCACACTTGGTTTGTTTGTGATGCTTGGAGCGGGACCAGGACTCCAAGGCCTGTGAGGACTGGCGCGCCATGAAGCCAAAGGTGCTGAGGGAACATTCCTCGAAGTTCTTCGCTGTCCAACATCGTGTGCCCCTGCGACTCTCTCGATCTCAGTCAGGCAAAAGGTCCCGGGACCAATTGCAGAGCTGTTCCTGATAGTCATCCCTATCAAAGTAGTCTGGTAACTACACAAATGAAAGAAGTCCAAGCGTTCTTCGCCTTCTCCGTGCCAGTCCAAGTACTCAGGAACAGCAGCACTGCTCAAGTTCCTCCACAGAGCCTGTGCTTGGGTCTTCTCACCGCCCCCTAGAGTTTCCCGGAGCTGGAGCAACCCCTGCCCAACTCGAGTTTTGATGCCATGCACTTCATGTTTGGCTGACCCCTCTGCAGCGCCTCCTGGATTCCCTCCTGCAGGTCAGTCCTTGGCCCCACTCGAGCCCCATTGATCCAGAGCCACTCCACCTGTGAGACCTCGACTTTCTATGTAGCCTGCTCCAAGGCTGTTGTTCCTGGCAGCGCCAACCCCCATAGTCATTCCCGACTCCGATACGGAGCCGGATCTGCATTGCCTGATGCTGACTCCAGTACCATGCCCTCTCAGCCATGCCTTTTTCTTTTGATACAAAACCAGATCAGTTGACTGGGGGTGAGTGTTTGATTGGCTCAAGCGTTCCGTCCATCATCCCCTTTTGTATCGCTTTGTTCGCCCTAAGTTGGCGGGGGTATGCCCAGACGTGGGTCCCTTGCTCACTTTGCCACTGGATTCAAGCAAGCCTGGCTGATGACGGCTGGAATGCCAGAAACCGGTCCTAGGATGCTTGTTTCCGGTCCAGGGAAGACATGGCTTGGCAGTTCGGGCTGGACTGTTCCCATGAGGCACAGGGTCAGACTGATTTGCATATGGCCATGTCTGAACTGGGGTGGTGGAGTGAGCTAAAGAATGATGATGGATTAAACCCAGATCAGTTGACTGGGGGTGAGTGTTTGATTGGCTCAAGCGTTCCGTCCATCATCCCTTTTTGTATCGCTTTGTTCGCCCTAAGTTGGCGGGGGTATGCCCAGACGTGGGTCCCTTGCTCACTTTGCCACTGGATTCAAGCAAGCCTGGCTGATGACGGCTGGAATGCCAGAAACCGGTCCTAGGATGCTTGTTTCCGGTCCAGGGAAGACATGGCTTGGCAGTTCGGGCTGGACTGTTCCCATGAGGCACAGGGTCAGACTGATTTGCATATGGCCATGTCTGAACTGGGGTGGTGGAGTGAGCTAAAGAATGATGATGGATTAAACCCAGATCAGTTGACTGGGGGTGAGTGTTTGATTGGCTCAAGCGTTCCGTCCATCATCCCTTTTTGTATCGCTTTGTTCGCCCTAAGTTGGCGGGGGTATGCCCAGACGTGGGTCCCTTGCTCACTTTGCCACTGGATTCAAGCAAGCCTGGCTGATGACGGCTGGAATGCCAGAAACCGGTCCTAGGATGCTTGTTTCCGGTCCAGGGAAGACATGGCTTGGCAGTTCGGGCTGGACTGTTCCCATGAGGCACAGGGTCAGACTGATTTGCATATGGCCATGTCTGAACTGGGGTGGTGGAGTGAGCTAAAGAATGATGATGGATTAAACCCAGATCAGTTGACTGGGGGTGAGTGTTTGATTGGCTCAAGCGTTCCGTCCATCATCCCCTTTTGTATCGCTTTGTTCGCCCTAAGTTGGCGGGGGTATGCCCAGACGTGGGTCCCTTGCTCACTTTGCCACTGGATTCAAGCAAGCCTGGCTGATGACGGCTGGAATGCCAGAAACCGGTCCTAGGATGCTTGTTTCCGGTCCAGGGAAGACATGGCTTGGCAGTTCGGGCTGGACTGTTCCCATGAGGCACAGGGTCAGACTGATTTGCATATGGCCATGTCTGAACTGGGGTGGTGGAGTGAGCTAAAGAATGATGATGGATTAAACCCAGATCAGTTGACTGGGGGTGAGTGTTTGATTGGCTCAAGCGTTCCGTCCATCATCCCCTTTTGTATCGCTTTTTCTTTTGATAGGCTTGGAGAGGGAAACAATTGGGAGGGGTCTGAGGACCCTTATGCATTCTACCACCCCCTCAATGAACCAGAGGACAACTGGTATGAGCAACCGGCAGATGCCAGTGGGTTAGACACCCCACCAGACACTGACTTGTTTTCCCCTCCTACCGTGGCTATGGAGGAGGGAGCCTCCTTTGCAATGGTGGTGCAGTGGGCAGTTGAGGTCCTGGACCTATACGATACCCACAGTGGCAGTCAAGATGAAGGTCTTGACGGAGGGCTTCAGCTGGGAATCCCACCCCCCTGAACCTCTCCTCCCATTCAATGAAAGTACCACAGATGTCCTGCTTGGGCCCTGGTCAAAGCCCTGCACAGGGTTTCCTGTGCACAGGACGATTGCTTAGCATCGCCCTGCTTCTGAGGACCCCAGTTTACTCACCCAGCATCCCATCTTGGAGGTCCAAACCTCCACCTCTTGAGTTAAACTTGGCGCATTCCCTACCACTCCACCAGCTAGGGAATCCAAAAGGCTGAACAACTTTGGCATGAGGCAGTTCTCTTCCACCAGCCTAACACTGCATGCCTTTTGGGCCGACACACCCACACTGTGTGGGATTCAGTTGCGCAAGTGCTGCCCATGGTCTGAGAAGAGGCCCGAGCCATAGTCACCCAAGCTATTGCTGATGAGCGAGATGCAGCAAAGTTCACCTTTCGATGTGGACTGGACACAACCTAATCGCTAGGCAGAGCAGTTGTCATCTGTACCACTCGGATTCCACACCTGGTTGAGAACCACTGTTTTTTCAGGGGATGTCTAAATTATTTATGTGCACAAGCGCACTTTGCGCATTATTGGTATCATCCCCAGCGTTATACACCGCATACAGCGATTGAAAATGAGGCAGCCTATCCTATTCCCCTGAGAGCCGTATTACATCACACGTTCACGAACTCCCTATCCAAGGAAATAAACTCGAGCTGCAGCACAATGAAAGCTTCCTTTCCACAGGAACCGGCAACCCTAGGGTCTCTGCAGGTTGTCCTCACTTGCGCAGACCGCAAAAAGCGAATTGCTAAACTATATAATACCTGACAGCGCGAGCATTGAGGTCACAAACTTTGGATTGGAAAAATGGAATGTTGTTTTATGAAAACCTGCTGATTTCCGTGGATTAGGAATTCCGTTGTGCCATAGCAAGTAAACTAATGTCCAATTGTAACCCGAGGATTATACATTTTAATTACTTAACACCAGATGCATTACTCCCCCCTCCAGCTGCAAAAATATTGGTTACGAATGAATGCGATATGTGTCCGCTATGGCGATCCTGCGGCAGATTTTTTTTTACATCTGGCCTGGCTTTGTGGCCCTAAATTTCTGTATTGGACTGCGGTCACGCAGGCCGTCTCTAGCATGGTGATGGGATGTGGTGATTGCACTCCCCCCCCCCCCCGTGTCTCCTGAATCTCGTTAAACCTCTCCGACCAGTCAATCGGAAACTAGTTTCAGTAGCACTGTTGCTTGCCAAGTGGAGAGCGTCCATTTACTGGGGGAAGATGAGCCCCTAAAACTGCAGAGCGGCTTAGAGATACCTATGCAGAAGAACTCCCACGATCCTCAAGACCCAAAAACTTTTGGGGCCCCTATACCTCCTACCTCTTAACCTCAAATGCAGACCTGCTTTAACCATTATGTTTGTCATTGGTGGGGGGGGCGCGGAGGGGGAGCAGGGGACATAAGTGACTCTTCCTCTGTTGTATAATTGGAAATATTGTGTATTGGAATCTTGACTGAAAGAACAAGTTACTTACCTTCGGTAACGATATATCTGTAAGAAACATAGGTTAGTTATTGATTCCTTACCTTAGAATTACCCCCAGGCGTCAGGGTGGATCCGGAAAGTTTTTTGTCAGCAGTACCCCTGCCCCCTGCGTGTCGGAAGGTGGCGTTGGTCGACTCCGCGTTTGTCGTTGGCGTCGTGGTCGCCGGGATGACGTCGCTGTAGCTACATAGACGCCGCCCTCGCGCGCTGACGTCAGTTCTGTACACGACTTTCCACACCAGAAGCGCAGAGCCATGCAAGACACTGACCACTGGTGCACAGAACTAGGGCCCTGAAAGGAAGTCCTTACCCTAGAAGTCAGTTCGCAGAATGGGGAGGATGGGTGGGGCGGTAAGAAATCTATAACTAACCTATGTTTCTTACAGATATATCGTTACCGAAGGTAAGTAACTTGTTCATCTGAAAGAGACAATTAGTTATAGATGCCTTACCTTAGAATAGATACCCCAGCAATACCAACCCCGGAGGTGGGTCTGCGAACTAAGTTCACACCAGAAAGTCCTGGAGAACTGAACGGCCAAAGAAGCCGTCTCTCCGGACTTGGCTGTCGAGGCACTAGTGTTTGTTGAACGTGTGCAGCGATGCCCACGTAGCTGCCTGACAGATGTCATTAAGGGGGACTCCCCGTCCCAAAGCAGTGGTAGCTGCCGTCGCCCTGGTGGAATGGGCGCGCAACCCCACTGCAGGCTCCTTCTTTGCCAGAGAATAGCATGCTTTGATGCACAAAACGACCCACCTGGAGATGGTCCATTTGTGCAAGGCCCGACCTTTCTTAACGCCCACGGAACCAACAAAGAGCTGGTCGTCCACCCGGAATTGTTTGGTGCGAACCAAATAGAAAGAAAGCGCACGTTTTGGATCCAGACGGTGGAGCCTCTCTTCCTCTTTTGAAGGATGCGGAGGCCGAAAGAAGGTGGGCAAAGTGATGGTTTGGCCAATGTGGAAAGAAGTAACCACCTTGGGAAGAAAGGAAGGTCTAGTTCTTAGGACGACCTTGTCCGGATGGACAGCCAGAAAGGGAGGCTTGTAGCTCACTCACCCTGCGCACAGAGGTGATGGCCACCAGAAAGGCAGTTTTCAAAGTTAGAAGCCTGAGAGGACAGTTATGTAGTGGCTCAAAGGGAGCGCACATGAGATATGTAAGAACTAAGTTCAAGTCCCGCTGGGGCATTACGAAGGGAACAGGAGTAAAAAGATGAGTAATGCCCTTAAGGAAGCGATTTACAACAGGGGACTTGAAAAGAGAAGGCTGATCAGGAAGCCTACGGAAGGCTGAAATGGCCGAGAGATAGCTCTTTAGAGTGCCCAGAGCAGAACCCTGCTGAGCCAAAGAAAGGAGGAACAAGAGAACCTCAGAAAGAGGGGCAGAAAGGGGATCCACAGCCTTTGCTGTGCACCATGCCACAAATTTGTTCCATCTGCAGGCATATACTGTGTTAGTGGAGGGACGCCTGGCTGCCAAGATAACGTCACAGACTTCGGCAGGCAGGTCAAACGACATCAACTGCCGCCACTCAATCTCCACGAAAGGAGGTGGAGGCTGGACAGGTTCGGGTGGAGGACCGTCCCCCGCTGCTGCGACAGAAGATCCTCCCGAAGAGGCAGTCTGATCGGAGGATCGATGGCCATGTGTAACAGCTCGGGATACCAGACTCTTCGTGCCCAATCTGGAGCCACAAGGATGACTTGGGCCCGGTCGCGCTTGATCTTCTTCAGCACCCTGGGCAGAAGTGGTATAGGCGGAAAGGCGTATAGAAGACCGCAACTCCACTCGCGACGAAAAGCGTCGCCTAGCGAGTGCCGCCTTGGAAATTGCAATGCGCAGAATTGCTGACATTGCACGTTCTCTTCAGTGGCGAATAGATCTAACCAAGGCTCTTCCCACTGCTGAAAGAGACCTTGCACCACCTCCGAGTGAAGACGCCATTCGTGATCCATCATGCACCTGCGGCTGAGTTCGTCCGCCCTGGCGTTCAGTGAACCTGCCAGGTGTTGAACCACCAGGGAAATGCCCTGATGTTCCAGGCATGTCCAGAGGCCGAGGGCCTCCTGACATAGGGTCCACGACCCCACCCCACCCCGCCTTGTTTGTTGCAGTACCACATGGCGGTGGTGTTGTCCGTGAACACCTGCACTACTCTTCCCCGGACAGAGGGAAGGAATGCTTTGAGTGCAAGACGAATCGCCCGAAGCTCCAGAAGGTTGATGTGGAGCCCGGACTCCACCGGAGACCAGAGGCCTCTGATCTCCGCCTCCCCCATGTGGCCGCCCATCCCAGAAGTGATGCATCGGTCACCACTGTGAACTCTGGTTGGGGAAGGGAGAGGGATCTGCCGTCGACCCATTTCTGGTTCGTTAGCCACCACTGCAATTGACGTGCAGTGCCCTCCGAGATCTGGACGCAGTCGGACAGGTTCCCCTGATGTTGTGCCCACTGGAACTTCAGGTCCCACTGCAGAGCCCGCATATGCCATCTGGCATGGTCCACCAGCAGGATGCAGGAGGCTATCAGGCCCAGGAGCCTGAGGGTCATCCTGACCGAAACCCGGGATAGAGGCTGAAAGATCGGAATCATAGCCCGAATATCCCGGACTCGCTGTTCAGGAGGATAGACCCGAAACTGCATCGTGGCCAGAACCGCTCCGATGAAAAGGAGCTTCTGAGAGGGAGTCAGGTGCGACTTCGGCACGTTGATGGAGAACCCCAGCGAATGCAGGAGGTCGGCCGTAGTCTGGAGGTGGGAGACGACTGCCTGGGGCGAGCCTGCTTTCAACAGCCAGTCGTCGAGATAGGGGAAGACTGGAACCCCTGATCTGTGCAGATGAGCTGCGACCACCACCATCACTTTCGTGAACACCCGAGGAGCGCTGGTAAGGCCAAAGGGGAGTACGGTAAACTGAAAGTGCTCATGGCCTACCGTGAACCGCAGGTAACGCCGGTGGGCGGGCAGGATGGGGATGTGAAAGTAAGCGTCCTGCAAGTCCAACGCTACAATCCAGTCCCCAGGGTCGAGGGCCGACAAGACCTGAGCGAGCGTCAACATTTTGAACTTCTCCTTCCGGAGGAAGCGATTGACGTTCCTGAGATCCAAGATAGGACGCAGGCCTTTGTCTTTCTTGGGCACCAGAAAGTAGTGGGAATAGCAACCACGACCTACTTCTGGGACAGGAACGCGCTCGATGGCTCCCTTGGCCAAGAGTGCCAAAACTTCCTGTTGGAGAAGGGCCAGATGATCCTCCGACATGCAATGGTACTGAGGTGGCATGGGTGGAGGGGTAGTCTCGAAGGGGAGGGAGTAGCCCCTTCAGACTATTTGCAAAACCCACCTGTCCGACGTGATGGTGCACCAGTGGGGGAGGTGATGGCGAATCCTGCTGCCCACTGGCGTTTGGTGGCCCTGAAAGGTCGGACTAGGAGGGTTTGGAGGCTGCTGCAGAGGGGGCTGTGGTGAACTGGCCCGCCCGCTGGCCCCCAGAACCATGGCGCTCGTTCCCACATCCCCGGCCGCGCACAGGCTGAACAGCTTGCGCTGGCCTGTGGCTCTGGGCGGGATGTGGCGGGGCACCTCTTCCGTAGCCACGAAAGGGGCGAAAGGCAGACTGCGCAGGGCTGGTGGTGGAGAGGCCCAAGGACCTGGCCGTAGCCCGAGAGTCCTTAAAATGCTCTAGCGCGCTGTCTGCCTTGTCGCCGAAAAGGCGACGGCCATCAAAGGGCATGTCCATAAGCGTGGATTGGACATCCCCTGAAAAACCAGTCGACCTCAACCAGGCGTAGCGTTGAAGGGCTACCGACGTGGAAATCGTCCTGCCTAGTGAGTCGGTGGTATCTAGCCCACAGCGGATGGTAAACTTCGCTGCATCTCTCCCTTCAGCAACTGCTCGAGACAGCACGGCCCGGGCCTCCTCCGGGCACTGAGGCAGCACTTGCGCAACCGTATCCCACACGGAGTGGGTGTAACGGCCCAACAGACATGCAGTGTTTACCGACCGCAGTCCCAAGCTGGAGGAAGAAAACATCTTCTTCCCAAGATGGTCCAGCTTTTTGGATTCCCTATCAGGTTGGAGCGTTAGGGAATGCGCCCTTGGAGGTGGAGGCTTGGACCACCAAGCTCTCAGGGGTGGGGTCTTGTGAGAGGAAAGTGGGATCGCCCGAGGCCGGGCGGTGGCGTTGGGCAATCATCCTGTCCACAGGAGCCCCTGTGTTGGGCCTGGACCATGTGCCCAAAAGGATGTCCGTTAGGGCTTCATTAAATGCAGCAGGGGCTCTGAAGAGCTCGCTGCCGGTAGAAACACCTCTGTCAGGAGGTTAGTCCTGACTGCCATCGTAGGTAGCTCGAGGTTGAGAGCCTCAGCCGCCCTACGCAACACCACTGCGTATGACGCTCCCTCCTCCGTAGCCACGGTAGGAGGAGACAACATGCCAAGGTCTGGTGAGGTACCCAGACCACTGGCTTCCCCCAGTTCCTCTCTCCAGTCCGGTTCATAACCTAACTGTTCGGTCAAAGGGTCCCCAGACCCCTCCCAGTCCTCCTCACCCTCCTCTGGCTGCCAATCTGGTCTCAAAGAGCCAGGGTAGAACAGGGGCACAAAAGTACCCATCGGCGCCGGGTCCGGCATCGGTTGACGCCGGTCCGGCTCCGTGTCTACCTCGAGGCCAGGGTCGACGTCGGCTGGGGACACAGCTGACGCCGGCTGCGGACGTGGTGACGGTGGAGGTGTAACTAGGTCGACCTGTGCCGATCCGGATCCAGGCCTGGATCCAACGGGACCCTGCGGTGCCGAGGCCGCCGGCGTCTAAGGCCCAGGGCCCCCAGCCGAGTCCGCGGGGCCCGAAGGCGCGCCGGCGGAGTCGGGCTGCCCAAAGATGGCGTGCATTGCTTCGTGACGAAGGGAGGGAAACCCGGAGCCGACCCTTCGGGCTCCGCACGCGGAGCCGCGGGAGGGGCACCACCCGCATCCCTCGTCGCGTCGGCCGACGGACGGGGAGAAGTCGAAGAGCGACGATGCTTCTTCGACTTCTTCTGGTGCTTCGACTTACCTGAGCCCGAGTGCGAAGACTTTGATGAAGAATGGTGATGGCTCCGCGACCGGTCCCTCGACCTCTTACGCGACCGGGACCTCGATCGGCGCGGAGCCGACTGCCAGGCCTCGAGAAGCTTTCGGGACCGCTCCCGCAAAGACTTCGGGTTCATGGTCCGGCAGTCGGAGCACGACTTGGGATCGTGGTCGCGCTCCAGGCAGAAGAGGCACACGCGGTGCGGATCCGTCACAGACATCAGTCGGCTACAGGAACCACAAGCCTTGAAGCCGGGCATCCCTCGTGCACCAGGAGTCGATGGACTCAAAAAACGAAGTCGACAAAAGTCGAGAAAAAGTCAGTCAAAAAATGACTGCGGGTACCGCTCTCTCGGGATCTGCACTTGCTGGCGCGGAAAAAGAAAGAACTGACGTCAGCGCACAAGGGTGGCGTCTATGTAGCTACCGCGACGTCATCCAGGCAACGACGAACGCAGAGTCGACCAACGCCACCTTCCGACGCGCAGGGGTACTGCTGTCGAAAAACTTTCTGGATCCAGTCTGACGCCTGGGGGTAATTCTAAGGTAAGCAATCTATAACTGTTTCTTTCAGATTGTTCAGTTTTGTTGCCTTTTTGTATTGAAAAGCATAATAAAAAAAAAAGTATTAAAAATAAAAAAAAAGTTTTCTGACTGCAGGGTTTGGGCTGGATTCTCCTAGAGAAGGGGGCCTGTGTGCCTCCACCCCTTATCAAAATCTGCCTTGAAGGAGATTGGGGTTTGCATCTCTTTAACTCGGACTGAGCGGGGACTCGGAGCGTCTGCCCCTGGGGCGGCTTGGAGTGGATCCGAGTGCCTGCTGCACGCACCCCTTGGATCGGACCAATGACTGGGTCATACAGCCGGGGCCATGGTCCTCTTGGAGAAGGTCGTAGAGATGGCTCCTTCAGGACCTTCTGGAGGGGCTGCGAGGGTCGTATCGAAGCTCACTCTGTGGTGTCTTGTATTAGGAGCCGTACACAGAGGAGGCTTGGGAGCAGCACAGTAGCCCCGGGGATGTCACCCACCAGCAGCGATGTGGTCCTGTACCGGGGGGGCAGCGGTGGCTGCTGGGAATCCCATGGCCCGGCCTGCACCTCTGGGTGTTTCTCTGCAGCCTGTGGGTAGGGTGACCAACTGGCATGGGTGCAAATTCAGGACGGTAAGTGTAAAAATTCAGGACAAAGCTTCGGTACAAAAGATATGATTTACAGACACATCAGAGGAAGTTGCGCGATAGTATAAAAGTAAGTAAATGGACAACCACTTAAGTGCAAGTCAAAATAGGTTTATAGTAGGTTGAGACAATCGTGCACTTCACGGTTTTTCGGTATTTGCGCAGCTTTGAGCAACTGTGCAGGTCTTTTTGTGGTATTTCATATGATAATAATCTATTTATATGGTAACTGCACTGGGTTGTCAAGTCTGATATTTTGTTTACAACTCATGGTCCTGAGCAGGCATGTTTGGTGAGAGAAGCAAGGAAGAGCTGCTCGGATTGGATTAGGTACTAGCATCTCATATCTGAGTGCCATTGTGATATGTAAAGCAGCACGCATAGGTGAACTAAAGGGAGAATACCTGTGATGAACCCACTATAGGGAACACACTATGGGTGTTTCAGCAAGTGTAACTTAAAATATGGAACCTGACTTTGCTTCTGGGGGCTTCGCAGAGAGTTGTACTAGCTGACGGAATTCACAAAGGTGCATTTCCCTGCAGCTTTCTTAAAGAAGGCACTGTCGATACACTATTTCATAGTTTATTTTAGACACCTTGCCTATTGCTACAAACACAATATACATCTAAAGCTCAGCTCATGGCACTATGAGGCTCGCCCTAAAACCTTATACCTAAAACAAAACATGCAAACCTTTACAATTACTAGTGTAACATTCAAGTAGCAGTTGGGTGTCACTCAAAATGTCATATGCATGAAGTAAAGATCCCACACATAAGCACACAGCAAATACAGAATAGTAACACGTGGACCAGGGTGTAGCCAGAAAATGTAAATTCCTCCCACTTTGAACTAAAGCTCTTATGGCACCAAGAAAGCAAAGTAAGTCATCACAACCCTCCCCAGAAGAGCTCTCTTGTCCAAGGATCTAGCCATTCATCCTTTCATCAGACCCCTGATATCCACCATTTCAAATTTACATTCTGTCATCTATTAATTCTTTCATTCATCATTCAGTCTTTCACCATTCATTCTGTCTTTCCATCTGTGTGCCCATCCATATCCAAACCTTTTCAGCCATTTGCAAACCTATCCATCATCTATCCTTCTATCCATTTCACTCATCCATCTCTCCATCCTCCCTTTCACTTATCCATTCATCATCCACCCATCCTTTCACCCAATCTATCCTTTTACTCACGCATCTACTCTTCCGCCTATCCATCCATTCACTCATCCATCCAACCATTTACCCTTTCACCCATCCTTTCACTTACTTATCCATCCACCTAGTCACTCATCCATCCACCCATTCAACCATCTATTATGCCAATCATTCATCCATGCTTTCACTCGTTCATCCATCCTCCCTCTCTCCCTTTCCCTTAGCCACCAGCCTTCCATCCACCCTTCACCCATCCACCCACTCATCCGTTTACTCATCCACTCACAAATCCATCCATTGACCCTATCACTCACCCATCCTTCCACTCATCCTTCCTTTCGCTCATCCATCCTTTCGCTCATCCATCCACCCTTTCACTCATCTATCCATAATTTGTCCATCTACCCTCCCTTTCACTCACTCGTCCATCCTTACGTCCACCCTTTCACTCGTCCATCCATCCACCCTTTCACTTATCAGTTCATCAATCCATTCATCATTTCTCTCATCCACCACCCATTCACTCGCCCATCATCCACCCTTTCGCTCATCCATCCTTTCACTGATCCATCCACCCGTTTACCCATTCCTTCACTTACTCACTCACCATTTCACATTAATTATGAGCTGAGCCTTTGTCTACTGAGTTGCGGACAGAAGAGGCCCATCAAGAACTTCACCCTCGCTATAGTTCCTAAAGCAAGGGTTGGGGTGGGGGAGGGTTCACTATGCCCCTGCACATAGGCAATCTGAAAACTTGGGAGTCATGAGTCATGCATGATGCACAGTGCCAGGATGTGAGGTGACTGTGACATGGTGTTCTTTCCAGGGCTTTAAGTGGGATGAAAAAACTGGGGGCCTCTCCAAGGGGCGTGTCTGATGTAATTAAGGGCGTGGCTTAAAACACCTAAGCTAAAAATATGTGCTGAGCATAATGTGCCGCCCGACTGGTATTTTGCTGTTTCTATCATTGCATCCAGTAACATTAGACCTACGACAAGCCATGACTATTGGCTTTGTCAATGGATGTTAGTTGCATAAAATGAATAAAAAAGCAGCAACTATGGTTTTATTGTATATAATATTAATACTTCAGCTCTGAAATGATGAGACTGTGTAAGAACTGTAACCTCTTCTTTCACCAACTTCTTTTCATGAACTGGCATATAGCAGCATTGGCGTTTTTGTACATTTGTTTTGTTTATTTCTTCCAACTAACTCTAACAGAATGCCCTGCCCTAGACCGAGGCAGGAGGAGGCCCACCACATGCTGTAACAGCCCAAACTGGCCATTTGTCATTCTGTAGGTGGCAATCAGCCAGCATACAGAATGACAATGGGCGGGATGGGGCTGCTCTTGTGCTCCGAGGATGAGAGCGAGGCGGCCCCATCAGGGAGCTAAGGCCTCTCGCAGGGGAACAGCTCTGCTCCCTGAAAGGCCCAAAATTACGGACAAAAGTCATCCGTAAAAGGGATCGTCACGAATAACGGACGTGAGGTCCAAATTACGGACGGTCCGTGAAATGTGAAATTTACGGACGGTTGGTCACCCTACCTGTGGGGGACAAGCGGCTGCACCTGCCTGGCTTCTTGCTACTGCTTCGGGGACCTGGTGGACTGCAGTCGGAGGAGGTTAACCCATGTTCCCAACGTACTCCCTGGATGAACCGTGCAGCTGTGAGTATTTTGTGGGTTGCGGGGGCAGCTGTTATTACCAAGGTGCACTTTAGTCAGTATTTTGAGAAAGACCCGGGGAAGTATAACAGGAACTGCTGTGACTATCTGATGGGGTGGCGGGGCAGCTGTGAGTATAGTGGGAGTGAGGGGTTGTATCTGATGACACAAGGGTTGCTGTCTTCACGGCCGGGGGATATTCGTTTTGGAATATCCATTGTGTATGAACTGGTACGTCTTATTGAAGGCAGCTGCATGGAAGGGGCGGGCGTAAGGACGTTGTGACTGGCAGAGGTGGGACTGGGGCTGTTGGAAGTATCTGATGAACCAGATGCGAGTGTCTTCTTGAGAGGGAACATCTGGGAGTAGCCGAGGGGGCTGCAAGGCGGCATGGTTTGGGGGAAGGCCAGAAGGGTGAAAACTAAAGTTGGGATGTGCGGAACTCCACAGAATCTCGCAAACTTTTTAGGTTACTCCGCAGAATTTTGTGGAGTAAAACTCAGCGAGTTCCTCCCACCCATAATAAATAACCCAAAATGCATGACTCTATTTAATACTTTCAAGGTGGAAGCTGGGTAAACTGTGTTTACACTAAGCTCTTCCTAAAACATACAGAAGCTATCTACCATATTGGTTGTGTTTGGTTCCCTCTTAGACTTACCATAGTATACAATTTAGTCCTGCTTTGAATTAACAGTTGTAGCTTATTCATGCACTTTTTCATTCTTTTATCCTGTATGTCTGTTAATCCACTCTTACCACAATGCAGTGTTGCACATTACTATATATGAGCCTCCAGCTCAGATTTCGACACGACCTGTGTGTGATATGTTACTTCCTTTTCCATCATACCCAACAAAAGTGTTGTATTTCAATTTATCTTTATTCGGTTTTTAGAATAAAAACATCAGACAATAAGATCACTTCAAGCACACCATAAAACAATACCATGTACAAAGTTTAGCTAATACCACCAAAAATCCCATAAAAAATGCTATCAATGAAAATAGATTGGAAATAGAAAAAAAAGACATACCATGCTACAGTTAAAAACAGTCTACGTAATTAATCTAAAAGGTTAAACATTTTCATTTCTCACTGTCCGTAAAAAAAAAAAGGGGCTATTGCAAAATCAATGATTCAGGCCTTCAGGGTGGCATTTAATTACACTAGGCAAAAGCAGCGACAGGCACAAAGATAAAATAATAACTCATGAAGATCACATAAAATATCTAAGGACCAAACCTGCAAAGGCCGTACACTAAAAGCGTGGAGAAGGCCCAAAATCAGCTCTCCATCAATGTTCTGCATCTTGCTGCCACTTTGAGAAAGGAACAAACTCTGTAACAGACATCAGGGCTATCTAAAAGCTGAAGATAGAATAACGCATCTCTACACTTCCGAATATCAAGGTGCTTTAAAATTGGCTTCTAGTAAAATAAGAAAAAGGATCTGTAACATTTACAAAAAACCATCAAAGGCAACGGGGTTTGAGAAGGCAACCCGTCACAAGGTCAGGCCGATACGCAAGCACCTAAATAGTTTGGAACTTGGGAAAAACTCAAAAGTCGCCATACCGTGCCAGCCCTGAAATGGAAAAGTAACAATCTCTCCCATCGCAAGAGGGTTAAGGATAGATAAATCACCAGCATCTCAGGCATGCAAAGTGTGATATAGTCCTTAAATGAGCTCTTATTGGGCTCCGAACACAATCTGTTAGAATAACAGAATTCTTTAAATCTAGACTGAACCAACATCTTATCAGATTTAAGTTAAGTGCTGGGTGAGTGAAACTTATCAGATAAACTTAATTCACAAAAGGATTCAGAAACATATCTCAACCAAGGTATAGAGAGGCCCCTGTCCAATTTAAGATAGTCTAGAATAACTTCTCTATTTAGGCTGGCCTCCTCATTAGTCCAAATATTAACCCAAAGTAAAAGTAGGGTCAGCTTAATTTTGTCTGAAATCATAGGTAAGTTTAGCTCCATATGGATAATAAAGTGTAAGCTTATAGGAGAAAGATGAAGAAGTCGCCTACAAATACAATTTTCCTCTAGCTGTAAGGGTATAACCCCAGACCCCTGCACCATACGAAGCGTCAGGAACACACTGTGTGTTATATACAGGGCACGAGTCGGGGGTACACGCGGGTGGACGGCGTCCACCCACTATTTTCACAGGGTGGACGCCGTCCACCCTGCCAAGAAGTTGGCCCCACTGAAAAATATGTTGAATTCGTCCCGGTGTAATTTGCAAGCACCAGGACACATTCAGCAGCGCCTGCGCGTTGTTGTCTGCTTTGGATCCGCAACAACGTGCAGGCTGGGCGGGGGCTTTCTTAGTTCAGACTCCTGCAGGGCCCATAACAAAGGCCGAATCTGAGGGGTCATCAGACCTCCTTTTGAGTCTCCTGGCTGGGAGCAGTCAGGAGCCTCACACCTGATGCAAATGCAGCAGAGGGGAAACAAAGGCTCACACCTTGTTAGCACTTCACACATACTTAAGAGAGGCAGCTTTTCACTTTGCACAGGCTCTGTTTAGGAGATATGCATGCGCTGTAACAATGTCAGATGTGTTGGTCTTTCCCAGTATTTACACAAAATAAATAGCATTAAATAAGACTGCTTTGAAGGACTTTTGCCTGTGTCCCTGGGATCAACGCACTTTGCACTTTAGACCCGGCCCCCGGAGGGGCTTTAAATCGGCGGCGGCCCCGCGACGCGGGAGACTGCTTTGAAGGACTTTTGCCTGTGTCCCTGGGCTCAACGCACTTTGCACTTTAGACCCGGCCCCCGGAGGGGCTTTAAATCGGCGGCGGCGGTCCCGCGACGCGGGACGCGCGCGGGCTCGGCCCGGGCGAAGACCGGGCCAAGACGGGCCCGTCTTAGCCCGTCATAGACCGATAGAGGCCGGGCTGGGCCATATTATTGTCATCTGCTACCCTTAAAATGCCCTGAAGAAGACTCCTCCACTGATTCCACGGAGTAGGGATACGTAAGTCATAACCTGAGTAATTGTACGTGCTGGAACTGAAGGGGGCATTTTCTTCACTTTATCTTGATTGGAGCCTGCATTTTCTGGCGGGAGCCTAAGCCCAGAGTGTCCCCTCTTAATTCTAGTTGCTGGAACGCTCGTCCGAGACTTCTTTGGTGTTGCCAGCCATCTTGGTGGGACTATGAGCTCCAGGGTGTTATAGGGGTCTTTGTATTGCCTCCTCTGCTCCGTTGGTGAGGGGGGGGGGGCATTTCCATCCCGCCACTCCATTGCGTCAGAGATTGAAGGAGATTGAAAGAGACTGGGCTGGGCTATACCTTTAAAACCTGCCAGATGGGACAAGAGTAAGATTAGTGACATTTAAAACAATTGTATTTAGACATTTGCCGTATATCATTGTATTATAAGAAAGAGGGTTTATATAAGGTATTCACTTGATCTTGCTACAGAATTGACGCTGAGAAGTAGGGGAACGCATATAGGTTAGAGAGATACACTTCTATTATTATAGGGGTATAAGGCCTGGCGTATTCAGCAGTTTTCTAGTTGCAGAGAATTTGTAGATATGGGTAAAAGGAAGCTACGTACAATGAACTCTGGGCAAACTGTGCAATCAACAAATAAACCAAAAGATGCTAATATGACCCTGTTGAAATACCTCACGGGGGCGGTTGGAGCTCTTGAAAAGCAGATATCCACCGTTGAGGAGTCTCTATCTAAGGACACACAGGGTGCCTTAACAAGTAGTATTACAACTGACCTACATCACAATGAGAGTACGGACGCGGTTACCATAATTAATGTGGTTGAGGAGCCCCGAAATGGTTGTATCCAGCCTAACAGAGATGAGTTATCACTTAGCGATCCTGATCCAGAGCTACTTCCTCCATCTAAAAGATCTTGTAACTCCATTGTGAAGGTACTACCTGGAAATCTACTGCCAATTATCCATCAGGCCTCCCTGTACCCCCAATACATAAGGCTAAAGCCGATAAACAGCAGGGGAAAGGTACCCCGTTAAATGACAAAGGTAAAGGTAAAGATAAAGACTTAGTTACACGTAATAAAAGTAAGAGTAACGCCCCTCTTCTATTGAAAGTAACGGGATAGTAAGTTTGATAACCGACCTCACTAAGTATATCAGACTATCGATTGGTACTTTAGAGGCAAGATTAAGTAAAATAGAAGTGGGGTTGGAAAATATTATCAAGAACCAACATATGAATTATGTAAAGGAAGTAAATATTACCAAGATAAATGAGGACAGAGAGGGTAGTGTCTTAAAGCCATCTAACCAGTCCTCATCAGCTACCTTAATTAGTCCTGCCAGTCAGCATGTGGAGAGGGCCAGGAAGCTTGGTGTTTCGGGACCCAAGAGTCCTACTGAAACTCCTAGAAGTAAACCGTTGCCAAAGGAGGTGGCTCCATGTGAGGCAGTAAAAGGAAGACCATTAGAACAGCAAGGTGGACTTTCGGTGAATGATCTTTGCCCGAACCCTAGCCCACACAGCATAAATAAGCATGAGTATCCGTCTAGATTGCAGAATTTAAATTTAAATTTGCCCCCTGCCGCCATTCCTTATACAGTCGTTTTGACTAATGTGCCCCCTCATTCTGATGGAAGTAACGAATCATGGATAGCCCTGAGGAACTGTGTTATTCATTGTTTGGGGCAAAGAGTGGGTTTAACTAGAGAGATGTTTCTTGCCTTTAAGATGGTAAGACGTGTTGCTTGGGTGGGTACAAGTAGGAAAGTTTTTCCAGGGGACTGCGTTGTTCTTTCTTTGGGGAATCCCTTATTGGTTCGAGAAATTCTTTTTAGAAGCAATAAAATTAATAATATGGCGTCAGGTATACAAGTCCTCCCTCTGGGCTATTTTTATCAGCCTAGTACATCTAATGGATACTTAAATCCGCATCCTTTTACCCAGCCCATTGTTCATTCAACCTATAATTTAGAGGTGTCAAATAGATTTGGGCCCCTTCAATCGCTAGATGAGAATGATTGACTTTCTGACACCTCTGATCAATACATTGATGAGGAAAGTTTAACACCTCAAATTATCCAGGAGAGAATTGTAACACCTCACTTCATGGAACCCATCATTGATCAGAGTGAGATATTGAGTGGAGGGTTGGGAATGGATGAATCCCTGTTTGTCGATAATAGTGATGAAGGTATAGTGAGCGGCCTGGGGAGGACGGAGACCATGGGGCAGACCTTGAAAAGCTTGGCCAACATCAATCCAACTGATAGAGCACCCAAGGATATCGTAGTGCTTTTCTGGAACATCGCAGGTTTGCATTCTAAGTTGAACAATTCCATATGGATAGACTTCATCCGCAGCTTTGATATCCTATGTTTTCAGGAGACCTGGCTGTTGGATGAAGTTAATATTGATGGGTACAAGACGTACCATATGCCAGCAATACGGTCAACCCATGGGAGACATAAAGGTGGGATATGTGTTTATATCTCAAATTTACTGGGGGTCTTAAGAATTGAAAATGGTAAAAGCACAGCATTCTATCAATTTGTTATTATTTACTTGAACTGTAATATAGCCGTGTCCATAGTTAACTTTTACAACAATATGGAGAAAGATCAACTAGGTGATATTTTAAAGTCCTTTAGTGAGGAAATGGACAAATTAGGGGCCTTAATAGGCCTTGATGTGATCACGATTTGGGGAGGTGATTTTAACGTAAACATATGCACTCAAGTCGGATCCGGGCAGTGTGGGGTAGTAAATGAAGAGAATGATCCGATAACTCATTTTGTTCATACCGATAGGGGTGAGAAGTTTAATGATCTAATGGCCACACATGAGCTGGGTTTTGCGAACCTGTTATGTTCCCCTCCGGTGGATTTTGATCACACTTTTATTGGTAGAGGCTGTGAATCTATAATTGATTTCATTATTGTTCCCAACCGTTACGCCACCTGGATTGATAAATTTAAAACACATTATAATGTGTTAAGTGATCATTTGCCCTTAAGTCTTACTATCACCCCCCCTAAATGGGGTTTTTATTCTAATAAAAATAGTTTGGCATGGGTCCAAAATATTGCCGTAGGCCGCCAGAACGGATATTCTGTGCGTTGGGGTAGTAAGGAACCAGAGATGCTCATTAAGCAGATCATCACTAAAGCATACGATAACATCCTAGTATGCTTACAAGATGATACTGCTTTTGATGACACCTTGAGTGCATTTGCCAATATTAGTAATGTGGTCCAAAACTTGCTCACAGCACAGAGTAAGGGTCCTACTATTAAGGAAAATGGCTGGTTTGATTCCAACTGTACCAGGACTTATACAGGACTAAAAATGCTCTCCATAGACCGGTGAGAGATCGGGAGGAGATTAGAGAAAGTAGGAGGGCTTATAATCTTGCCAGAAAAGTAAGGAAGAAAGAACTTAAAGATTTAGCGTGGGATACTCTCCTCGAAGCTTCATTAAGAAAGGATAGTAGCACATTCTGGCAGGCACTTAATGCCCCGTTCTTTTCCAATAACGATGGAGCTAGGATTGAGGTTGCTATCGATGAAAAATCTTGGATTGACTTCTTTTCTAATGTATATAGCTGTAAGGAGAAGGTAGGAAACTCTTTGGACCCTGGCCCTGAGCATGGGGAAGAACCGGATGGTTTTCGGTCTATAGAGATGCATATTATGCATGAAGAGGTGCTAGAGGCCATTAATGCCAGTAAAGGATGTAAGGCACCAGGTCCTGACGGGGTCCCGATGGATCTATTTAAATCGATCCCAACGTTATGGTCCCCATTGTTAACTCGGGTGTTAGAAGCTTGTTGTGCAAGGGGTTTTATTAGGTCTTGGTCGGAATCAGTGATTATACCGATTTTTAAAAAAGGGGATCGGAACAACCCTGCCTGCTACCGACCAATATCGCTTTTAGATGCTTTGGTGAAGGTGTAGAAATAAAAACCTTCTTAGGGGTTCACTGATACATCTGGTCCTTAAGACCAACAAGGAAGAGATTGGCACAGAAGCTGTAATATCAAAAAAACATGTTTTATTAACCTCAGATGAGGGAGATTGCATCTTACGGTACCCGCAGGCCACTGTAGGAGGCATTCTAATGAGTGCAGAGAACAGGGTCCTTATATATGTATTTGTTACATAGTCAGCATAAAATCAAGGGAGGTCCTAGCACATACAAGCATGCTTATTGACTAATATGGGTATACAAAATTTGCTTGCTCCACAAAGTGGGAGGGGAGACTAAACTGCTTACATGAGTAAGAATAGCCTGACAGTTCTATACTAGGAGCAGGTGCATTCTACCAGCTAGGCCTCTCTGAGCATGTGCAAGACTCTGGAAGAGGGAGAAAGCACATGGCGAGCACATGGCTAACTAAAATGGCTGCCAAGTACAAAATGGCTTTCAGCTCATGCTAACAGCGATTCCTGCAATCTTTAACAGACGATCCTTTTAGCATGAGCTAAAGACATTCCCATGATCTAGTAGAGACATAGAAAATATTTTGCACATTTTCTTCTCATAAATTCATCAATATCCTATGCTAGGTGGGCATTTACATTCTAAACATTTCATTAAGCAGGTATATACAAGGTATAAGCAGGAGTACAAAGTGAACAGAGCATTGGGTCATACAGGTAGCAAGAGAGAATAATGACTATTATCTCAAACAGAAATCTCAATATTTTCCAATCCTAAGCAGAAAGCAAATACCAAAACCATCTAGTCTAATTTTAAGTTTCAGGGCTCTGATGGGGGCTCGTCAAGTCAATTTCAAAATAGCCAACAGCACATACCTAATAAAAACATTTTCAATAGACTTTCTCAGTATTTTTATGAGGGCTAAATTATCAATTAATATACTTAAGGAAAGAGTAAAGTAACATGCTCAGATGAACTTTTCTCGTGCAGAATAAACATTACTCTTAAAAAATATTAAAGCAATCAGACATATTATTACAAAAACAATCCTGGCTTCGGGGGACCAGGAGGACCACACAGGGCCATAGGAATTAGGACAAGGAGCCGCAAGGGCTGCTCCTCCAAAAAAAATGGGACGACCAAAGGGGTACATTACTAACAAAAAAAGAGTCCTTGGGAAATTGTAGTACAACCACCAGCCAGAGGGGAGTCTTCTCCCTGTGTCCGTTTTGAGCCTCACAGGCAGGCTCTTGTTGTTCCCACGGTGGAGCTGCACAACTCGCAACTCAAGAATCACGGAGAAGGAAAAGTCTTTCTTTCAGGATAGGGCAATCACCCCCCAGGGCAAATACCCTCAATGATCCTGTCCAGTGTCTCAGGCAGTGCACCAGTTTTCTTCACTTTAATCTAACAGGCACCAAGGGCATAGCACCTGTACCCTAAACTCAAGTCCTTCCCTAACTCCTGTATTTGCACCTCTGGCGCACTGCTCTTTTGTTGGGGCATAAATTGTACCCAGTGTGCTCGGGCATCTCTTGATCAACAAACAAAAGGCGTAGACTTGCATTCACTTTGGGACCAGGATTAAGAGGCCTGAAGCAACCCTTGTTTCAAAGGGGGTCACCTCAAGCAAAAGCCTCCTTGCCGTCCTTGTCGTTCTGTGACTCTCTCAGCTGGGCATCAAAAACTGGATCCACACAAAGATGTCTCCATCCTGATTTGTAACCCCGTCTTTCGCCCAAGACAGTGGCAGGGGTACACACTTCACGTCCCAGTGCTTCCGCCTTCACTGAGGTCCTAGTTGCCAGCAACGCTTATGCTGGTTCCTTTCACTTTGGCTTCAAACTGGAGTGGCGCTGACTCCCAGGCTGGATCTGATGCCCGGGCCCCTCTGGCAATGGTTGTAAGGCAGCAAATATCTATTGGTGGACAGAACAAGAGGTCTTTAGACAAGGCACAGAAATAATCTATCAACAGAGAGGATAGTCTCAGAATACTCTCTTAGTCCTGGGGCGCCCCATACATTAGCAAGGCACCCAAGAGCCACTTCATCTATCTGAGAGTAGAAAACCCTGGACCTATTGGCAAGTATAAAAGGAACGTTTTGGTGAACTGACAAGAGTAATACATCACCCAATCCCAAGCAGCCAAGGAAGTCTGTGTTCATTTACTAAATTCTGAGGAAAAAGAAAAACAATACAGACATACTCCAAATACTTACATTGGTGTATACCTATATTACCAATCTGAAGAACCCTCAAGAAAAAGGAAATGTTCTACACTTTTACTCATAGATTTTACATTACTTGTACAGGACTGCAGACACTTGTAAAATAATTTCTCTTACATGTTATGCTTAGGACCATGCTCTCATGTTATAGGTGCAGCAGGAAAATCTAAAACTGCTAATTTAACAGGGATTCTTATTGCAAAAAGAACTAAACTTCAACATAGTGGGTACTTTTTCTCCAGCAGAACATGTTATGACAAACAAACTCCTATAAAACAATATTTTCCTTCAAAATGTTTGCTAAGGATCACATGAGCGTCTTTCCTGCATTGTACTTTTCACGATCTGGACTATGCAACATCATTTTCAAAAGGAAAAAAAACCCTATCTCCAGCTCTAATAAGGGCTGTCAGCTTATTTACACAGACTAGCTAATAAAAGACTAGCAATGCCCTTGCAAAACTGTATAGAACATGAGAATAACATAAACAATAATAGTGTTGCCACCTGAGATTTTTGAACAGAAACCCCCACTATACAGTTCTCCTTAAAGATCAAATAAGGGAACATCAATCTGTTCTACTCATTCTTTCATACAGGATGGGCAGTAACATAGCATAGATTTTATCATTTTATTAATTCTAACAATTTTAAAACAGTATTACAGAATAGCCAATTGTAATTGTAATTGTAAGTAGCATTTATATAGCGCAGCTGTCACCCAACGGGCATCCTGGCGCTGGGATTACCTAAATCACTGTGCAGCTATAAAACTATGAATCATCATGCGCCAATCTCTCAAAGCTATTCTTTTGGAAAGAGCCTGGTTTTTAGCTTTTTCTAAACTGCAGTAAGTCATCAGTCTGTCTGAGTTCACTTGGTAGTTTATTCCATAGCCTTGCGGCTGCATAGCCAAATGATCTACCTCCTAGTCGGGTTTTCTTGACTCGTGGGGTACATACTAGGTGGGCTGCCGAGGAACGAAGACTTCTAGCTGGGGAGTACCAAGTAAACATTCTCTGTAATGGTTTAGGCCCCATTTTGTGTGCCGCCTTATGAACAATGCAAAGTGCCTTAACTGTCACATGGCCATTTCCTAGACAGCTTTAGACAGACTCAAAAAAAGTGAGAAAAAGAAGAGAGAAAACATAATTTTGCCTACCCTTAATTTGTAGAGGAGCTAGCCTCCTTCCCCCATTTTGACAGTAGGAAAACCTGAAACAGGTTTTACTTCTGTCAACACTTTCAACCCCTATTTGTAGCAACTGGGCACAAACAAACTTGTAGGAGATATCTTAGAAAGTGGCTATTCTCTGATTCAGTCTAACACAATGCAAATTGAGTTAACTTTAAACCAATTTCTACAGCAATTGTACTAGATTAACATGAGGGCGCATGAATGCAAACTAAAATCCATTTCCTCCTTATCGTAGCCCCTACACAGTATTCTTTAAACTAAAACCATTATGTTGATATACCTGGCAGATCAATGCTCAACTGAGGGTTGTTTTCCTTCGTTTCATATGATTGCGCTAAACGTGTGTTTGCCAAAAATAGGAAGCAAAGCTTCTCTTCCTCTCTTTGCGCTATCATCTCGTCTTTCAAAAATCTTTCGAAGGTCGAAGTGTCCCAGCAAACATTACCCTTCACCCTGCTAAGTTGCTAAATGCAGAACTCCGACCTTTGACCCGTTCAGCAGCTGCTCATTTTTGCGTGCAAGGCTTGCCATGCGGTTTTGTAATCCAAAGCAACTCTGGAGAATCACAGCTAAAACGCAGTCCTGTCCGATCCGTTTGCTACTAATTTAAAGGTAGGATAATAACGTCTGCTCTTTTGTATACTTATTTTCATTTATGTACAGTGGTGTGCAATCTAGTAATGCAGAGGCCGCTGTTTGTTCTATATTTGCATATGTATACTTTTATTGAAGCCTAAGAGCACGTTAAAACTGCCTTGAGTGGTAGAACTGCTTGTAAAATTGTGAATTTAGCTCAATTTCGACTTTGATGGTAGGGGCACTTAAAAATGAATATCCTACAATATTTTTGCATAATAGGAACCCCCAGAGTGTTCTCTAGATAGCCCAGGAATGGGAAATCAGAAATGTATAAGATATACCCTTATAAAAATGAGTTTTGTACGGCTGGGTAAAGTGACATTTCACATTTAAGTTCCCTTCTTATTGCGGTACAGCACTGCTTAAATTCAACTTTGATACTAGGAATTCACAGTATGATGATTAGGCTTTATAAAGATGAAAAAACGAATTTAAAGCATTTGTGTTTAACAATATATTTTTCTTCATATAATTAATTTTATTTATTTTTTAATCAAAACCAACCATTTTGATGATTCCACATTTGAAAAGCAAGCTTCATTCGTAGCCTATCATATTTAAACGCATTCATTCATAACCCTAAGCACAGAAGCCTTACTTGAAACAGGAAAAGTCTGCGCCACTTTTTAAAAGGACAGTTATCATTTAACATCAGAACCACAGAGGTACTTATGAAAAAAAGGCATTAAGAAAGGAAATCCCTACTTTCAATTTTGTTCTCTGTTATCCAAAAATAATGAAACTGGTTTTTTGAAACTTTTAAAATAGGGCAGGCCTGTATACCAGTTTTACACTGACTTAAAATGTCGCTGACACAGCATTCCTGTCTGTGGCCGTGAGCAGGAATAGCCATATGCTATTTATGCAGCTGTTGTTTGTCAGCAGGCGTCGAATTTTCACGCCTTTCTCAGGAAAACCCCTTTATTATTTGAAATACCCTGACAGAGTTAAATCCCCATTTGCTGTGTCAAACAGTTTCTTTTCAGTTAGTCAGTTTAAACACAGCTGTTGGAAAGCTTTTTTCTCGGGTGCTGAAAGAAAAGCATGTCACAGTCTATTTAAAAACTGAGGCATTTCAATGCAGTCAAATCTATCTTTCTATAATGTGTATTTAGTTCAGCAACGACCAAATTCACTCATATGATGTGCATGCCTTTTAATGTCTAATACAATGTATTTAAGGAAAAGGCTGTAACGTGTATTTTAGTCTATTGATTACAAAACACACAATTTCGTTTTTATTCCTCTGTATGAGGCCTATTTTAATCCTATTGAATACGAATTCTAATTTTATCTTTAGCATTGTGGCAATTTGCACACATGTACAGTGTCGTACTCTGTCAATTTAATAGTAACATGCAGCTGTTTAGCATATGTTACATAATTTATTTCTGGATTTTTATTTAATATGTAAGTAACTAAATGACATTTTGCATAACAGAATGATGACAGCAAAAACATAAACAAACTCATTGAGCTCATTCAGACAGTTACAGAAGGACACAACACAGCGCGCTTAAAGCTAGCCATTCGTACACAAAGAGCACAATCGCTATTTACTCACACAAGTATTACCAATGTCAAACCAAAAACCCCACATAGACATTTAAACACACATTTAACCCACAAATCAATACTTAGGACAGCTTACAAAGTGTACGCAAGACCAACCTATTCGTAAATACTAATTGTAAGTCATATTTACAAGAAGAGCTCTCAAAAGTAGCCCAAAAACTGTTCCATGGTCAAGAAGCCAAAATACACCAAATTCGCCAGTTTTGGCTGGTAGAACACTCAAAAGCGCTCTGCATATCACCACTTATGAATGTTACTAAGTGCGCAGATCCGGATCCGTTTTATGTACATATTTAGTTCCATGGGGTACTTAGTCACCAAGGAAGAAATATCTTTTTACTATACGTGAACCTATTTAGGTATCCCCTCTGAGGGGAGTCAACTGAGTACTTCCTAAATCCATATCGGTACCTCCAAAACAGCAACACTTTCAACAAAGTGTGCTGGAAACAGGCATGCCAAAAATATTATAGCATATATAATATTATACTCCAAGTGACACTTAACACAATCTGTGTCGTTCAAGTTTTCAAAGTTAGAGAAAAATCTCCTCATTACCTGCCTATATGAATTGCAATGCATATATAATTACAAAACAAATTCCAAAATTGGCCAATCATACAAACAAAGCCACAGTAAGTGTTACTAAAACTACCTTACCAATCAAAGGCATCAAACCAACAGCAAGTGCCGCAAAACGGCTCTTACCAATCAAATGGTGTCCAGGTTCCAACTGCCAAGTTCTGAGTGACCTAACGGTCATTTTAAAATACTCACGCCAAAGAAGTTCTCAGTCAGGAGCGGCAAACACTTGGAGGATCAGATCAGGAAGACCAGAAATATACTGGGCTGGAAGACAAAACAATCTCCGTGCGCAGGGTACCTCCTCAGTAGATTCCTGTCCTGTACTCCTCAGTAGATTCCTGTCTCCCTTCAAGACCACTCCCTTGGATAGCCGCTGCACTGATGAGGTCCCTATTCGGGCGCCATTTGTAGAAATAAAAACCTTCTTAGGGGTTCACTGATACATCTGGTCCTTAAGACCAACAAGGAAGAGATTGGCACAGAAGCTGTAATATCAAAAAACATGTTTTATTAACCTCAGATGAGGGAGATTGCATCTTACGGTACCCAGCAGGCCACTGTAGGAGGCATTCTAATGAGTGCAGAGAACAGGGTTCTTATATATGTATTTGTTACATAGTCCGCATAAAATCAAGGGGAGGTCCTAGCATATACAAGCATGCTTATTGACTAATATGGGTATACAAAATTTGCTTGCTCCACAAAGTGGGAGGGGAGACTAAACTGCTTACATGAGTAAGAATAGCCTGACAGTTCTATACTAGGAGCAGGTGCATTCTACCAGCTAGGCCTCTCTGAGCATGTGCAAGACTCTGGAAGAGGGAGAAAGCACATGGCGAGCACATGGCTAACTAAAATGGCTGCCAAGTACAAAATGGCTTTCAGCTCATGCTAACAGCGATTCCTGCAATCTTTAACAAAGGTAGCTGGCAGGATTGTCTTAAATAGATTACAATTGTGGGCAGAGGATAATAATATTTTGAGTGCGGTCCAATATGGTTTTAGACAGGGGTTGGGGACTAACGAGCAGGTTTTAAACCTGAGCCTCCTAATGGGGAAATACACGCAAGCGAAGGAAGGTAAGCTTTACGTGGCCTTCGTAGACCTCACGGCCGCATTTGATTGTGTCAATCACGCTAGACTGTGGGAAATTCTGACAGATTTAAAAGTTGACCCAATTATTGTACAATTCTTAATACAATTATATTCGGGGCCAGTGCAAAGGTGAGATATGGGTTAAGGGGTGAATGTATGGCGTCTTTCCGCGTGGAGAAGGGTGTGAGACAAGGCTGCGTCCTGGCCCCGTTCCTCTTCTCTTTGTATACGAACGCTCTAGAAGAGGAATTGGTGGCCGGGCGAGAGATCCACCTCGGGTTAGCAGTAAGCCGATAGTTTCTCTTCTCTACGCGGATGATGCGGTCCTTATGGCCAGAACGCAGCTGGGCCTCCAGAGAGCACTTGCCTCGTATATCAGTTTTATGGATAACCGAGGATTAAAACTTAATGTAAAAAAACATTTGTTATGACATGTGGGAGGGGGAGAAGCAAAGGTAGAACTCTGTCAGTTGGGAAAGATAGGATAGATTCAACCAGTACGTTCTCTTACTTGGGTGTTCTGTTTGAGCGTACTGGCTCCTGGGGAGCTGCAATTAAGAGTAGGAGTCTCCTTTTAAGAGGTCTGTAGCGGCAGTGGTTAGCTTTGCAAACAAAATGGGTAAAAGACCCCCGGAGATTCTCCTCAAAATTTATCAGGCCAAGTGTATGAGTGTTGCAATGTATGGGGCAGGAATCTGGGGTTTTTATGATGTTTCCTAATCCAATTAGTCGAAAATACTTTTTTAAGATTTATTTTAGCGGTCCCACAGAGCTCCCCAGTTTTTAATTGTCATAGTGAATTAGGGATTCCATATATTACGGATATGATTAGAATGCAACCTTTATTATTATGGTATCGAGTTTGGACATCTACCTATACAGGATTGAATAGAGATATTATCAAGGATGTAATGAAATTGGACTATGCCTGTAGAATTAAATGGCTGAATTATATTAGAAAATTTTTAATGGATATTAACTGCTATGATTTTTATAATGTACCAGAAACCATGAATTCTATATCTAGGAAAGATTTTAAATTTCTTTGTATGACACACTTAGAGTCCCTAAGAGCCGCACAGGAGATGAATAAATGCACGGTGACCCAGCATTATCTGACTCTGACAACCTATCGTATCCAGCCCTATTTGGTCTGGTGTATTGGAGGGTATGATAGATATCTTCTGACACGGTTTAGGTTTGACTGTTTCCATCGCTTGGTCAGTTTCCTTCTGTTAACGATTGGTCAAGGAAATTGTGTCATTGTCCGTGTGACAATATCTCAAAGCAATCAACTATCCACGTGATTCTCTTCTGTAAAATATATGCAAAGGAAAGAGCTAGATGGATTATGCCTTTGTTAAGACTAGGGGCTGGAGGCAATGCCGTCCAGCCTTCTTATATCTGCAATTATTGGAAAATGTTTATTGTGTGATGATCATGAGTGGCCTTCTGAAAAGTATAATGAAAAAAGAAAGAGTTTTATTAGGTAATGGTCTCTATTTTATAAATTTAAAATGTGTATTTATGATCCAAAACGCTAAGGACATGTTAGGAATTTAGTGCAAATAACAGATAGGAGTCCTATTAAAATGCAGTCGTTTAGATAATATTGAATAGAGTATAGATAAATTTGTATTGTGTATTGATATATTTTTACAAATGGTTTTATTGTGGCTTTTATGATTTTATTATGAACTGAAATCGAATAAAGTATATTCATTCATTCACAATTTTTTCTTGTAAAACACTATGGGTAGAGGAAGCTTTACACTGACAAAAGGAAACATTGTTTTATGTGTAGCTTACAAAAGTGTGAATCTTCTCCCTACATCAGCAGGGTTTCCCTGTATACTGGAAATGTGCTCTAATGTACTCATGATAGACCTGTTAAACATATATGTGAGGGCTTAAGATCTGATGTCACTTCTTATGATGCCACTTCCTGTGTTGTCACGTGCCCGTGATGTCACGCGCCCGTGATGTCACTTGCATACTGATTAACTAGGTTAGTCCCCCCACTTATTTTTTTAGGACTTGTGCCCTGGTTATATATCTTTAGGTACGGTGCGATTGTTCCTTTGCCTACAGTCTGTGGAAAGTTAAAAAGGGCACCAGCTGACCTGCTCAATTTCAGACGTGCAGAAGTAACCTGCGACTGCCAGGAACCTGATGAATCAAAAACAATGCCAAGATAACATAAATTACTCACACTGTGCAGGGATTTTCTACTAATTTGCATAGAGGGAGCCCCTTTCTTACCTGGACCACAACCCATAATATGGGACTTTCCAAAATTAATAGTTAAGTCAAGGCTACTCATAAACGTCACAAATGATTCCACCAGAGTACGCAAAGCTCTTGGGGTCCGAATCAAGAGAACTGCATTGTCTGCGTAAAGTAATGCAGGAACCTACAGATTCGCAATTCTCAGAACATCAGTGGTTACATTGGCCAAATGCAAACTCAAATTGTTTATATTAATAATAAACAATAAAGGAGCCAAAACGCAGCCTTGTCACACCCCTCTGGCAAGAGGAAAGGTATCTGAAATTTCACTTGCGGAACCATAACTCACTTTGGCAGTTAGATTCTCATGAAGGGTATACATAAAGTTCGCCAATGGAAGCTTGAGCCACAGGTCCAACAGCATCAGCCATTACTTGGTTCTGTTGACACAGACAAATCCTGTGGATAGGTGCTTAACCCCTTCGGTGCGTCGGACGGCCGGGGGCCGTCCGACGCACCAGGGCTCATGTGCATAGGATGGCCCCCGGCCGTCCGATCACATGGCACTGGGAATCCCTCTGGTGCAGGCACCGGGGGAATTACCTTTCCCCCCCAACAGCATCGGGAGCTAGGAAAGAGCTTCCCCAGCTCCCGAGGCTGTTTCTTTGGTTTCCCTGAAATGACGATCAGCGCGCACGTCGCTCTGACGTCATTTCAGTGAAACCGAAACTGAAATGAGCCTTGAGGCTCATTTCAGTTTCACTCTACGTGCTCAGGGGGCTATCTCAGCCCCCGAGCACGTAGAAAGACGGGAGAGGTATCATTGGAAAGGGGAGAATCTCCCCTTTCCAGTGGTACCCCTCCCTAGTGGATCCCTGCTTGGGGATCACCCCAGGGGGGCGATCCCCAAGCAAGGATCCACCCACTAGGCACCAGGGAGGGAGGAGCGGCCCCTTGGGCAAGGGCCTTTGCTCCCCCCATAATTTTTGGTGTAAATTCAGTCTTTCTGCCCCCCCTGGGGGGGCAGAAAGCCCACTAGAAACCAGGGATTTATTTTACTAAGCAAATTAGGGGTGGGGGCTGCCCAATACTGGCACACCAATGACCCCACCCCCCCCTGCACAAATAGTCTTTCTGTCCCCCCTGGGGGGCAGATGGGGGCAGTAGCCTCCAATCTGCCCCCCCGGGGGGAAGAAAGCCCACTAGACGCCAGTTTTTTTTTTTACGTTTAATTTAGGGGTGGGGGCTGCCCAAGATGGGCATGCCAATGCCCCCACCCCCACAAAATTCCAGTCTATCTGCCCCTTGGGGGCAGTGGGGGCAGTAGCCCCCAATCTGCCCCCCCAGGGGGGCAGAAAGTCCACTAGAAACCAGGGATTTATTTTACTATGTAAATTAGGGGTGGGGGCTGCCCAATATGGGCATGCCAAAGCCCCCACCCCCACCCCCCCTGCACAATTACAGTCTTTTGTCCCCCCTTGGGTGCAGATGGGAGCAGTAGCCCCCAATCTGCCTCCCCGGGGGGCAGAAAGCCCACTAGACGCCAGGATTTTTTTTTTTTACGATTAATTTAGGGGTGGGGGCTGCCCAAGATGGGCATGCCAATGCCCCCACCCCTCCCCCCGCAAAATTCCAGTCTTTATGGGGGCAGGAGCCCCCAATCTGCTCCCCGGGGGTGCAGAAAGCACCCTAGACACCAGGGATTATTTTTTTTATAGGCCCGCGGTGGGGGCTGCCCAGAATGGGCATGCAAATGCCCCCACCCAACCCCCCCAAAGAAAACAAAAGAATTTCTGCCCCTCCAGGAGGAAGATGGGGGCAATAGCCCCTGATCTGCCCCCCCCGGGGGCTTTCTGCCCCCAGGAGGGGCAGAAAGCCCACTAAGCGCCAGGGATTCCCTTTTTTATATAGGTAGGGGTGGGGGCTGCCCAGAATGGGCATGTCAATGCCCCCACCCCCCAAAAAAGATGCCACAGCCTTTATGCCCCCCCAGGAGGCAGATGGGGGCAGTAGCCCCTGATCTGCCCCCCGGGGGTCAGAAAGCCCACTAGGCGCCAGTGATTATGCTGCTTTTTTATACGTAGAGGTGGGGGCTTCCCAGAATGGGTATCCCAATGCCCCCACCCCCCCAAAAGAATAGCCACAGTCTTTCTGCCCCCCTTGGGGGCATATCGGGGCAATAGCCCCCGATTTCTCCCCTCCCCAGGGCGGCAGAAAGCCCACTAGGCGCTGACTTTTTTCCAGGATGTGCCTACCTGTGGATTTTGGGTCCTATCGCAGCCGGTACCTAGGGAAATATAGCAAACCTGTATATTTTTGAAAACTAGACACCAAGGGGAATCCAGGATGGTGTGACTTGTCTGGCTCTCATCAGGTTCTGTTACCCAGAATCTCTTGCAAACCTCAAACTTAGTTAAAAAAAAAACCACATTTTCCTCACATTTCTGTGATGGAAAGTTCTGGGATCTGCGTGGATCCACAAAATTCCACTCACCCCGCATTCCCCAAAGACGTCCGAGAAAAGTGGTACCTCACTTGTGTGGGTAGGCCTAGTGCCCGCGACAGGAAACGGCCCAAAACGCAACGTGGACTCACCACATTTTCACAGTGAAAACTGACCCTTTTTTTGCAAAGTGCCTAGCTGTAGATTTTGAACCCTAGCTCTGCCGGCACCTAGGGAAACCCAGCAAACCTATACATTTTTGAAAACTAGACACCCAGGGGAATCCAGGATGGGGTGACTTATCTGGCTCTCACCAGGTTCTGTTACCCAGAATCCCTTGCAAACCTCAAACTTTATTTAAAAAAAAACACATTTCCCTCACATTTCTGTGGTGGAAAGTTCTGGAATCTGCATGGATCCACAAAATTCCAACCACCCCGCATTCCCCAAAGTCTTCTGTGAAAAATGGTACCCCACTCGCGTGGTTGGGTCAGGTACCCGCGACAGGCAAGGGCCCAAAACATATTGAGGAGACATCAAAATTACGTATCACAAAACAACCTGGTTTTGCAAGGGGGGTCACCTGGGTTTTTGGCCCTGGGCTCGGCGGCCATCTTGGGAAACTACCAAACCCACACATTTCTGAAAACTAGACACCCGGGGGAGTCCAGCCAGGTATGGCTTGCGTGGATCCCCCATCGTATTCCTACCCAGAATCCCCTGCAAACCTCAAAATTAGCTGGAAAAAAACACATTTTCTACATATTTCTGGGTGGAATCACCGTGCCGGCAAAAATGTCCTACCCCACAGCGTTCCCCTCAGTCTCCCGAGTAAAATTATATCTCACTTGTGTGGGTGGGGCAAGGGCCTGTGACGGGGAAGAGCCCAAAACATAGGTATTAAGGGTATAGCACCGAGAATTCTAAGTGCTAAATTTTTTTTAAAATACGTTTTTATCCAATTCTACATTGGCCACCCACACAAGTGAGGTATCATTTTACTCTGGAGACTAAGGAGAACGCTGTGGGGTAGGTCATTTGTGCCGGCACGGTGATTCCACAAAAAATATGTGGAAAATGTGTTTTTTTCATCTAAATTTGAGGTTTGCAGGGGATTCTGGGTAGGAAAATTTGGGGGATCCACGCAAGCCAGATCTCGCTGGACTACCCCGGTTGTCTTGTTTTCAGAAATGTGTGGGTTTGGTAGTTTCCCAAGATGGCCGCCGAGCCCGGGGCCAAAAACCCAGGTGACTCCCCTTGCAAAACCAGATTGTTTTGTGATAGGTCATTTTGATGTCTCCTCAATACGTTTTGGGCCCTTGCCTGTCGCAGGTACTTGACCCACCCACGCGAGTGAGGTACCATTTTTATCAGGAGATCCTGGGGAACGCTGGGTGGTAGGAAATTTGTGGATTCACGCAGATTCCAGAACTTTCCCACACAGAAATATGAGAAAAAAGTGATTTTTTCCAGCTAAATTTGAGGTTTGCAGGGGATTCTGGGTAGGAAAACGTTGGGGTACCCACGCAAGCCATACCTCGCTGGACTCCCCCGGGTGTCTAGTTTTCAGAAATGTGTGGGCTTGGTAGGTTTACCAAGATGGCCGCCTAGCACGGGGCCAAAAACGCAGATTCCCCCTTTGTATCTGAAAATGACCTGGTTTTGCAAGGGGGGTCAAATGAGTTTTTGGTCCCGGGCTTGGCGGCCATATAGGGAAACCTACCAATCCCACACATTTCTGAAAACTAGAGACCCTGGGGAGTCCAGGGAGGTGTGGCTTGCGTGGATCCCCCAACGTTTCCCTACCCAGAATCCCCTGCAAACCTCAAATTTTGATGAAAAAATCACATTTTTCTCAAAGTTCTGTGTGGGAAAGTTGTAGGATCACCGGGCTGACAAAAATGTCCTACCACCCAGCGTTCCCCCAGGTCTCCCGATAAAAATGGTACCTCGCTCTTGTGGGTGGGTCAAGTACCCGCGACAGGCAAGCGCCCAAAACGTATTGAGGAGACATCAAAATTACGTATAACAAAACAACCTGGTTTTGCAAGGGGGGTCACCTGGGTTTTTGGCCCTGGGCTCGGCGACCATCTTGGGAAACTACCAAACCCACACATTTCTGAAAACTAGACACCCGGGGGAGTCCAGCGAGGTATGGTTTGCAGGGATACCCCAACGTTTTCCTACCCAGAATCCCCTGCAAACCTCACATTTAGCTGAAAAAAACACATTTTCCACATATTTATGTGTGGGAAAGTTCTAGAATCTGCATGGATACACAAATTTCCTACCACCCAGCGTTTCCCCAGGTCTCCCGATAAAAATGGTACCTCACTCGCGTGGGTGGGTCAAGTACCCACGACAGGCAAGGGCCCAAAACGTATTGAGGAGACTTCAAAATGACCTATCTGTCAGGTCTCACCGCTAAAGCGTCCGTGGAACACTGTAGAGACAAGCAGCAGCACGGAACTCGGACACAGAACCCGGAAGAACTACACCTCCCATGATTCCATGGGTATCCGACGTCGATGACGTCATCCCGTTCACGGAGGCATTGGGGTTAAAAGTGCTTCCGGGGCACCGGCTTGGTGCCATTTACTGTTGCAGCTAAACTTTGTTCCGCGACGAGAGGAGGTCCGGTAAGGGTGCTACGTGCACCAACACTTCCATGTCCTTTTGGTTGCTTATTGAATTGCTCAGTCTGCTGTGGTCTGACTTCCCCTGAAGTCTGTTCCGTCTGCTGTGTTGCTCCGTTGGGTGAACCATTATTTCCGGTTCTTGCGGAGCAAACACGAGCAGCAACGATTATCCTGACTATTCAGAGGGATTATTTATGGGTGAGAACGCGGTGGAAGCACAGTGAGGGTGTGGCTGATGCCGTCTATCTCCCCTGACTACGCATTCGAGTAATTGCAGCACGCAGGAGTACGCGGTTGCGGTTACGATAACTAAAGGTACTTTGTGGTGTTCTCTCGTGTTGGAGAGCTGGGTCGAAGCTCGTGCCGAGAGAACACAAGGCCGGATTTCTCTGGCAGGCACTAGCTTTTTACTTCTGAAGCAATGAGTATTGCTATCCACAGACTATTGGAATATCTTGGTTATTTTGTGACCTGTTATATATATATAAAAGTATCCTTACGCATGGGGAAACTCCTACCAGGGTTACATGCTGTCTAAAGTAAAGGGTATACCTTGGAATCACGGAGCAATTGTACTGAGTCTCTGGGAGAAGTGTGGAACCTAGCAATATACCAAGAAGTATTGATATTTGCGCATGGATTCCTAGGAGTTGCTTTTCCTTTGGGGTGTTCTAACCCTCTCTACACCACCGTTATTTGAGTTGTAGCCAATTGTTTGTTTCCTTGTGTTTTAACAACAGGGGTATTGAACGCACAGGAAGACTGCTCTTCCCCCTGTTACGGCCCACTCTTCAAAACCATTGGTAGGTGTTGTTTCTAGAGAGGGAGGGTCCCGACTGGAGGATTGTATTAACAGGAAAGGTCATTAATTATATTGTTCCATCTTTAGATCATAGTGGAACCTTGCAACACGCAAATTTGTCTATGAGTCAAGAAGACGTTTTCTTTTACAGGTATTGTTTAAAATACCAGGAGGATGTTTTAAGGTATCATGGTGTATGTATTGGAATTCTGTATTCTCAACGTTCTTGCTCTCGTTACAGGTCTCCTTCCCCGCTGTCCCCATCCTTCCCTTCCCCCACTTGATCACTTCATGGAGTCTGTATAATCAATCAGACCGTGGGGGTATCAGAAGGTGGACCATATATAGCAACACACGATTCTGAGGATTCAAGGCCACGACACTATCACAAAACAACCTGGTTTTGCAAGGGGGGTCACCTGGGTTTTTGGCCCCAGGCTCGGCGGCCATCTTGGAAAACCTACCAAACCCACACATTTCTGAAAACTAGACACCCGGGGGAGTCCAGTGAGGTATGGCTTGCATGGGTCCCCCAATGTTTTTCTACCCAGAATCCCCTGCAAACCTCAAATTTAGCTTAAAAAATCACTTTTTTCTCACATTTCTGTGTGGGAAAGTTCTGGAATCTGCGTGGATCCACAAATATCCTATCACCTAGCGTTCCCCCAGGTCTCCCGATAAAAATGGTACCTCACTCGCGTGGGTGGGTCAAGTACCCGCGACAGGCAAGGGCCCAAAACGTATTGCGGAGACATCATAATTAAGTATCACAAAACAACCTGGTTTTGCAAGGGGGTTCACCTGGGTTTTTGGCCCCGGGCTCGGCGGCCATCTTGGAAAACTACCAAACCCACACATTTCTGAAAACTAGACTCCCGGGGGAGTCCAGAGAGGTATGGCTTGCGTGGATCCCCCAACGTTTTCCTACCCAGAATCGCCTGCAAACCTCAAATTTAGCTGAAAAACCATATTTTCCACATATTTGTGGGTGGAATCACTGTGCCGGCATAAATGTCCTACCCCACAGCATTCCCCTCAGTCTCCCGAGTAAAATGATACCTCACTTGTGTGGGTGGGGCAAGGGCCTGTGACTGGGAAGAGCCCAAAACATAGGGATTAAGGGTATACCACCGAGAATTCTAACAGCTACATTTTTTTAAAAATACGTTTTTAGTGAATTCTACATTGGACACCCGCACAAGTGAGGTATCATTTTACTCGGGAGACTAAGGAGAACGCAGTGGGGTAGGTCATTTGTGCCGGCACGGTGATACCACACACAAATATGTGGAAAATGTGTTTTTTTCAGCTAAATTTGAGGTTTGCAGGGGATTCTGGGTAGGAAAACGTTGGGGGACCCACGCGAGCCATACCTCGCTGGACTCCCCCGGGTGTCTTGTTTTCAGAAATATGTGGGTTTGGTAGGTTTCCCAAGATGGCCGCCGAGCCCGGGGCCAAAAACCCAGGTGACCCCCCTTGCAAAACCAGGTTGTTTTGTGATAGGTCATTTTGAAGTCTCCTCAATACGTTTCGGGCCCTTGCCTGTCGCGGGTACTTGACCCACCCACGCAACTGAGGTACCATTTTTATCGGGAGACCTGGGGGAATGCTGGGTGGTAGGAAATTTGTGGATCCACGCAGATTCCAGAACTTTCCCACACAGAAATTTGAGAAAAAGGTGATTTTTTTCAGCTAAATTTGAGGTTTGCAGGGGATTCTGGGTAGGAAAACATTGGGGGACCCACGCAAGCCATACCTCGCTGGACTCCCCAGGGTATCTAGTTTTCAAAAATGTATAGGTTTGCTAGGTTTCCCTAGGTGCCAGCAGAGCTAGGGTTCAAAATCTACAGGTAGGCACTTTGCTAAAAAAGGGTCAGTTTTCACTGTGAAAATGTGGTGTGTCCACGTTGCGTTTTGGGCCGTTTCCTTTCGCGGGCACTAGGCCTACCCACACAAGTGAGGTACCATTTTTCTCGGAAGACTTTGGGGAAGGCCGGGTGGGTGGAATTCTGTGGATCCATGCAGATTCCAGAACTTTCCACCACAGAAATGTGAGGAAAATGTTTTTTTTTTTTTACAAAGTTTGAGGTTTGCAAGGGATTCTGGGTAACAGAACTTGGTGAGAGCCAGACAAGTCACCCCATCCTGGATTCCCCTGGGTGTCTAGTTTTCAAAAATGTATAGGTATGCTAGTTTTCCCTAGGTGCCGGCAGAGCTAGGGTTCAACATCTACAGCTAGGCACTTTGCAAAAAAAGGGAACGTTTTCACTGTGAAAATGTGGTGTGTCCACGTTGAATTTTGGGCCGTTTCCTGTCGCAGCCCCATGGCCTACCCACACAAGTGAGGTATCATTTTTCTCGGAAGACTTTGGGGAATGCGGGGTGGGTGGAATATTGTGGATCCAAGCAGATTCCAAAACTTTCCACCACAAAAATGTGGAGAAAATGTGTTTTTTTTTTTTACAAAGTTTGAGGTTTGCAAGGGATTCTGGGTAACAGAACCTGGTGAGAGCCAGACAAGTCACCACATCCTGGATTCCCCTGGGTGTCTACTTTCCAAAAATGTATAGGTTTTCTAGGTTTCCCTAGGTGCCGGCAGAGCTCGGGTTCAAAATCTACAGCTAGGCACTTTGCAAAAAAAGGGTCCGTTTTCACTGTGAAAATGTGGTGTCTCCACGTTGCATTTTGGGCCGTTTCCTGTTGCGGCCACTAGGCCTACCCACACAAGTGAGGTATCATTTTTCTTGGAAAACTTTGGGGAATGCAGGGCGGGTGGAATTTTGTGGATCCATGCAGATTCCAGAACTTTCCACCACAGAAATGTGGGGAAAATGTTGGGGTTTTTTGACAAAATTTGAGGTTTGCAAGGGATTCTGGGTAACAGAACCTGGTGAGAGCCAGACAAGTCACCACATCCTGGATTCCCCTGGGTGTCTAGTTTTCAAAAATATATAGGTATGCTAGGTTTCCCTAGGTGCCGGCAGAGTTAGGGTTCAAAATCTACAGCTAGGCACTTTGCAAAAAAAGGGTCCGTTTTCACTGTGAAAATGTGGTGTGTCCATGTTGCATTTTGGGCCGTTTCCTGCCGCGGGCACTAGGCCTACCCACACAAGTGAGGTACCATTTTTCTCGGAAGACGTTGGGGAATGTGGGGTGGGTAGAATTTTGTGGATCCACGCAGATTCCAGAACTTTCCACCACAGAAATGTGAGGAAAATGTGGGTTTTTTTTTTACAAAGTTTGAGGTTTGCAAGGGATTCTGGGTAACAGAACCTGGTGAGAGCCAGACAAGTCACGCCATCCTGGATTCCCCTGGGTGTCTAGTTTTCAAAAATGTATAGGTTTGCTAAGTTTCCCTAGGTGTCGGCAGAGCTAGGGTTCAAAATCTACAGCTAGGAACTTTGCAAAAAAAGGGTCAGTTTTCACTGTAAAAATAAAGTGTGTCCACGTTGCGTTTTGGGCTGTTTCCTGTTGCGGGCACTAGGCCTAACCACACAAGTGAGGTACCATTTTTATTGGGAGACTTAGGGTAACACAGAATTGTAGAGCAACTGTTATTACCTATTGACTTTTGATGCATTTATGCCTTCCAAATGAAAGACCATGTGTAAAAAAGAAGTCACTTTGAAAAATGTCCTATAATTCTCATGCTAGTATGGGTACTCACAATTTCGGAAATGTGCAAATAGCTACTGTTTCTAAACTCTATATTTTGTTCCAATTTCAGAAATACATAGGTGTCTTTCATCCCGATTTTTCACTGTATATATTTTCCCAAATTAATTGCTATATACCCGGTACATAATAAAAAACCTATGCAAGACGCTGCTCAGTTATTGGCTCTGGGTTCGTCGGGTTCTTGGTGAACCTACAAGTCCTATATATCCTCACAACCAGAAAGGTCCAGCGGATGTAACGGTATATTGCTTTCAAACATCTGTCATAATTAGAAAGAAGTTACAGGTGAAAATGTTGGCACAAATGGCTGTTTTTTTCAACTCATTTTAAATTTTTCCTATTTTCAACTGTTAGTTTCTATAAAGAAACCTTGAAGGATCTACACAAATGACCTCTTGCTGAACTCAGAATTTTGTCTACGTTACTAAAATGTATAGCTTTCCAGGATCCATTATTGCTTTCATACCCATTTCTACCATTAACTGGAAGAAGGTTGAAAGCACAAAAAATAGCAAAAATAGGCAATGTCCCAGTAAAATGCCAAAACTGTGTAAAAATCTTGGTTTTCTGACAAAAGTCTGTCAGTCCCTGAAAGCTGGGAAAATGGTGATTTCAGCCACAAACCCTTTGTTGATACCATTTGCAGGGGAAAAACCAGACGCTTTCATTTGCAGCACTTTCCCCCCACCCAAACAAAATTTAGCTGTATTTTGGCTAATTTCTGGGTCCCCTCCAAGGGAATCCACAAACCCTGGGTACTTTTAGAATTCCCATGATGTTGGAAGAAAAGGACGCAAATTTGGCGTGGATACCTTATGTGGTCAAAATGTTACAGGGGCCTAAGCGCGAACTACCCCAAATAGCCAAAAAAGGCTTAGCACAGGGGGAAAAAGGCCTCGCAGCGAAGGGGATAAAGGCCATGCACAGTGGGCAGTGCCTAGCGATGGTATTCTTGCCAACAATCAGGTGCAAATTTAGGTACTGTTCCACCATACCAGCCCTGAACAGAAACCATATTGGTGGGAACACAAAATTTTACTTTGATTTGCCCAGGTTCTTAAATGGTTAAAAACCACCCTTCCTACAAACTTAACAATACTATCTAAAAGAGCGATCGGGAAATAGCATTTAGGCAAGTGTGTTGTATCTACAGTATCCTCTCTCACAGGGCACTCTGTGGTTTCTCCCAGAGATCCTCACTCTCCCCCTATTATTCAATTGCTTTACATGCCCCCCTTTTCATTTGGTAATCGAGTACCAAGGTAATTTCCAGATGTTCTCCAACAACACCAACATCTGCATCAAAATCTACATCTTCATGAAAAATGCCTTAAACAGCAAAGCTAACGCAACCAACTGCCTAGACCTCATTAACCACTGGATGGGAGATTGCTTACAAAACTGGTCTTCTTGCTTTGGGGGGCAGACTTTTATTTAAGCAGACTTTTAGTTTAGAGCTTCTGATACTACCTTTCAAAGTTAAGAATTCGGAGATAAGCCTCCCTGACATGCCTCTCAAATCATTGCTGTGGTTAAGGCTGTTACTAGTCTAGAAATGTCTTCCACATACGACTTACTGGACTGAAGATATATTTTTTATGGGGTGACTAGACTACTAAAAGTGTGCCCTATGCAGAGCTGCCAACTAATCTTAACCATCAGGTTGCAAAAACTTCGAGAGTTTTGGAAGATAATGAATGCCCCTTTCCTAAAGAGGCTGAAGGTCCCTCGTTAGACACTCATATTGAGGAAGCGGGATGGGTGGCACAATTCCAGATCATCTTTCAAATCCCCATAGAGACGTCGAGTCCCATTAGTCCCCTAATAGAGGGTGAGAATAACCCCCACCTAGAGTTTGAAATGGCCGAGATAATGCAAGCATTAGCACAATCTACCTCACTCAAAGCCCCTGGACCAGATGGGGTCCCCGTAGATATATTCTTGGAGTCCCGTCTTGACAAATGCTTTCAATGTAATAGCTAAGCTGGGCCCTCCTAATTCTGGGAAGCACTCAATAATTCTCCCTATATATAACAAGCATTGGCATAGCCAATAGGTCTCGCCATTGGGACCTCATAAGTGTATAGCCAGAGCTATTGCTTTGCTAATGTCTTTGAGCTATGTTGTAGAGCATTGTGGCTGCCGTGCAGCATGTTGAAAAGTTATAATAAAAAAGTGTTATAACCATTTTTGTTACCTAATATATAACGAAGAAAACAACAGGAGAGTGGACTTTGGGAAATTGTACCTGAATTGCGAGTAGTGGACGGACACTAGAGGAAAAGAAGGCAATAGACTGCTGGAGAGAAAAAGAACGGCAGAGCAGGAAAAAAGAGGGGGAGAGTGGGTGATAAAAACAAGAGGGAGGTAGAGAGGGGGCCGAACATGAAAAAAGAGCAACGTATTATAAGCTTTACGTGAGACACCTGTTAAAATTAAGCCCCTGGAAATGGGGGGGAGGTTAAGAGTGGGAGAGAAGAGAAGAGGCAGCTAGGGGAAAGAGCAGGATAAATGAAAGAAGGGGGAAGGAAAGCGTGGGAAAAGTGAAAGTGTGGCGTCTCCGCCCGCCACACTTTCACTGCTCCCACAAAGCGGGTCCTAACCTGCACCAGCTCTCTCACTGCTGTTATGGTTTTTAATCCCGGTTATTGGAATCCGACAGTCCCTGGAGACTGCAGCCTCCTCGCCTCGGTGACCGTGAAGGATTCAGGCAGAGAGGGGAGAGTGAGCGTGGGGGAGGAAAGCAGAGAGGGAAACAAGCTGAGAGACACCCAAGGGTCACAGTATGCAGGGAGGCAGGAGAGGGGGGGCAGAGCGAAGGAGAGAGTGAGGGGCAGAGAAAGAGAGTGAAAGGCCGCGAGAGAAGGTGAGATGCTCCCTGGTAACGATGTCTACAGAGGGGCAAAAGGAGAAGGGAGGGGGGAGAGGGGGTTAGAGAGAGAAAGCGAAAGAATGTGAGATGGTTTACAAAGGGGCACGAGGGAAGGGGAGGAGAGAGGGAGTGAAATAGTGAAAGGAGGTGAGATGTCCCTTGGTAAAGACATGCATGCAGAGGGAGGGGCAAGAGGAGAAAAAGAGATTGAGAGAGAGAGTAAAAAGAGAAAAAAGAAAGATGTTTAGAGGTAAGAACATGCATCGAGAGGGGCAGGAGGAGATGGTGGGGTCAGAGAGGATGGAGAGAGAGAAATAGCTAGAGGGGAGTGAAAGAGACCCCCAGAAGGAGAGATGTTCAAGGGGTAATAGCATGCATGCAGAGGGAAAGGTAGAGGAGGGGGCGAGAGGCAGGAATAGAGAACAGCAGAGGAAAAGGGACAGATGAAAAGAAAGACAGCGAAAGAGAACAAGAAAAGGAGGGATGTCCGGGGGTAGCAGCATGCATGCAGAGGAGAGGGAAAAGGAGTGGGGGCAGCGAGCAGGAGAAAGAGAGACTGGGAGAGAGACAGAAGGTGAAAGAAAGCGAGAGCATGAGAGATGTTCGGGGGTAACAGCATACACAAATGGGCAGGAGAGAGGGGAAGAATCAGACGACAGGGGGAGAAAAGGATAGAGAAAAGCGGGAAGAACGGGAAGATGGAAGATGTTCAGGGGAAACAGCATGCACACAGAGGACAGGAGTGAGAAAAAAGTGTGAGAGAGCGAGAAAAGGAAAGATGTTTAGGGGCAGCAGCATGATGCAGCAGGGGGTAGCGACGGGGGCGGGGAAGAGAGAGAGAGAGAGAGAAAGCTATATACACGGGTCCCAGCATGCTTGCAGGGGCCGGAGAAAAAGAGGTGCGGGGGGCGGCGGACACCAGTAAACGGAGACAGAATCCTAGCCAGATATGTTATGGGGTAGCAGCACGTATGGAGAGGGGTGAATAGGCAAAAGAGGGGAAGGAAAAAAAAGCAGGGGAGAAGGAGAAAGGAAGAGAGAAGGAAAGAGAGGAAAAGATAAAATGAAAACAAGCATTGGCCGCGCGGCCGTGAAAGTGACACGGCCGCGCGGCCGTGAAAGTGGCCAGATGGCACCGGGAGCAGCAGCAGCCAGCGGGAGGAGCGGGACGCGCTCTGTGGTGGGGGAGGGGGAGGAGCGTTCGAAAGGAAAGCCAGATGGCGCCTGATCGAGCGATGCGAGGAATGCGTGTGCACGCGCGCGTAACCGCACGCTCTAGGCCAGCAAAAGCTTGTGGTGGGATTTCTAAAGCCCACTCACTAAATGTCTCGCCAGACCAGCGCATGCGCTGGCTCAGGCGAGACCTTAAAAGGGGGATAGGGGCAACCCAAAAAACTATAAACCAATATCTTTGATCGACAGTATGGCTAAAATGATGGGACGTCTGTTATTAAACAGATTGGAGGATTGGGTAGAGGATTGAAAAGTTCTGACAACAGCCCAGTATGGGTTTAGGAAGGTCAAAGGGACCGTTGATCAATGTATTAACTTAACTATGGTGGTTGCCAAGTATATAGTGGCAAAGAAGGGTCATCTTTACTTGGCATTTATAGACCTCTCTGGTCGATTGCGCGGCCTATAGTAAGCTATGGGAAATCATGGAGACTGTGGGAGTAGATTTAGTGATAATAAATGTCATAAGACAGCTTTATGCAAGGGCAACGGCAACTTTCAGGTTCGGTAGAGCAGGGGAATGCACAAAACCGTTTGGTATTTTGCGGGGAGTGAGACAGTGGTGTGTCCTCGCTCCATTCCTGTTCTCACTCTATACAAATAAGGTGGTGTCGGTCCTAGAAAAATGCACCAAGGATGCTCCGCAAATAGAGGCGTCCCCCCTTCCGATACTTCTCTATGCAGACGATGCTATGCTCTTGGTGAGAACTCCTAGAGCGCTGCAGAGTCTCATAGAAGGAGTACACTAGATTTATGGACACTTTGATCTACACGTTACTGAAACAAAATCATATGTTTTAATCACAGGGCCACCTATGAAGAAACACCCAGTCATTAAACTAGCTCACCGTAGGGTAGAAGAGGTAGACTCGTTTTTAAGTCGAACCTGGGCAGCGCATGCGCTGCTCTGCGGCATGCTGTATTGGAGTATGGAATAGAAGCCTCACCCACTCTCCGCCCATATTTATCATTGGCTTGTGTCATTGTCCTTTGTAAATGCTGGCTTCTGATTTGTTAATAGGCTTGTTAGTCCCTCCTTAGTATTGCCTTGTCTTCATTTGTAACATCCCATTAGGACTGGCCCTTTTACTTCGTTTGTTACACGGTACGTCTTTTTTAGTCTGTAAGCACTATTTTCTTTAATGTGTTTCTCCTACTGCAGGCACAACATGCTTTCCTGCACTGCAACATTCAGAGCGCCATGTGTGCTTTCACTTTCTGAGCAGCCAGGACAATGGCAGCCACTTCTTTGAATAGGTCTCACATTCACAAAAGTTTGAGCTATTGACATTGTAAAAGACAATGCCTTTTATTTATCTGTTAATTATCAAAACAGATAAATAAAAGGCATTGTCATTTACAATGCCAATAGCTTAAACTCCTGCAAATGCGAGACCTATTGCAATGCAAATGCTTGTTATACCATGGGATACTTTTTGATGGTAAATTTACATGGAAAGACATGGTCCAAAATAGAGCTTCGCATTTTGAGAGAAGCATTGGCGCCCTCTCTCATTTCACAAAGATACTGAGGAATAAGCCTGTTCCAGTAATTCGGCCTTACTCCAAAAAATAATGCATCATGGAACAATTTCAGACTGCCTGACGATGCCGAGCTTCAAAGAATCATAATGTCACTAAAACCCTCTAATCATTTCCATGATCCCTTGCCGGTTAAACTCTTCAAAGACTTTAGATCCGCCATCCTCCCTCTCTGGTCCGTGATTATCCATGAATCGCTCGTACAGGGTAGGATTCCTGATTGCCTAAAGATAGGTCAAGTCACTCCCATTCCAAAAAAGCCCAATGTGGACCTATCTGTTCCCAACAATTTCCGCCCAATTTCCAACATCATGACTCTAGCTAAACTTCTTGAGAAATGCGTACACCTACAACTTTGCAATCACATCGAAGAGTTTCAGCTGCTTGACCAATACCAATCTGGTTTTAGAGCGGGACATAGTACTGAAACAGCCCTAACCCACATTGTTGATGACGCCTTGAGTCTACTTGACCAAAATGTGCCATGTCTACTTATCCTCCTTGATCTATCCTCAGCGTTTGACACGGTCAAACACGAAAACCTGATTGATATTCTGGAAAAAAAAGTATGGGGTTAGCGGGCCAGGTCTTAAACTGGTTTAACTCATTCCTACAGAACAGAACGCAAAGAATAAAAGTGAATTGTTACCTCGCTAAGAGTACACCAGTTTCAATTGGAGTGCCCCAAGGTTCCACACTCTCTCCAACACTCTTCAACTTGTTCATGGAACCCCTCACTGAAATGTTCAAACATACAATACCACATGTACGCTGATGATACGCAACTCTATATGAAAGTGGCCTCTCTGGAAGACATCAAAACGCTGAACTGTGTTCTTCTGAACACTCAACAATGGCTAACTCACAATCACCTTCTGCTTAATACTCTCAAGACTGAATTCCTCCTGATCGCCCCACCCACACCATACCCATTCAAGACTGGCTCAAACATCTTACGTCCTTCAACTGCAATCCTCATGTGGTGGATTCCACTAGATCCTTAGGCATCACGCTAGATAAACACCTCAATATGCAAGATCATATCAGCGCAAAACTAGGGGAGCCAACTACCATCTCAACACGCTTAGAAAAATGAAGCCGTTCCTACCTCCGGTGGACCTGCAACTTGCAGTTCAGTCACTAGTGATCTCTCGTGTGGAATATGGAATTGTGACCTTGGCTGGGCTGCCCAAAGCTAGTCTGACCCCCTAAGGGCCACTCTGAACTCTGCTGCCAGACTGGTCACGGGCTCGCGTAAACATGATCACATCACACCTGACTTAATTCAGCTTAACTGGCTATCGCGCGATGATTGGATTAGGTTCAAGAATGCTTGCCTGACGCACAGAGCGCTTCACCATAATACTCCCACTTACTTGGCAAATAAGCTCGAACTCTCTCGTATGTCTAGGTCCCGAAGAAGTTCCAGCACTCTCCTGCTGAAACCACACAAATTCAAAAAGAAAAGAACATACAACCGCGCCTTCTCAGGTCTGGCCCCAAGAATTTGGAACGCTCTTCCTCCTGATATCCGTTCGAACCCTTCGACCTCCTCTTTCAAAATACAAGTCAAAGATCTTCTCTTGAATAACCAGCTGGAACAATCCTCCCGAAGTCAATATAACTAATCCCTAGATAAATCATGGCTATCTCCTTTGTTTGAGACACTAGCGGGATGCAACTTATGTTCTCGCTACATGTTTCCTCGTTTTTGTTTTCGCTCTTATTGTATTGGGTTGGTTTCTCTACAAATGTTTAGGATGTTTACTTGCTTAGTGACTAACCGTACCCTCTCTTTTCTGATGTACAGCGCTCTGATATCCGTTTTGGGTCATGTTCGCGCTTTATAAAACTTTTCAAATAAATATGCGGCAAAAGCAAAGGTGATAGCCGCATACGGGGCAGTGGTATGGGGCATTGTAGACATGAATCCACTACAACGAGTGGAGGATGTTTTTGCCAAACGTTTGCTCTCATTTCCCCAGAGTTGCTCAAATTACCTCTGTCACAGCGAGCTCGGTCTCCCGTACATAGGCGATGTAATTCGCCTGACACCATTGTTATGATGACATTCCATTTGGAGCAGGGAAACAGTTCCCTTAAATCAAGCCATGCTAAGGGATTGTCTCAAATTAGACCTTGCTAAAAAGATCTCTTGGTTGAGGTATGTGGGTTCCACACTGGCAAGATTGGCCTGCGAGAACTATTTGACTCCCCCGCAGAGTGTATTACGTTCCCCAAGGCCAAGTTGAAGCTGATCTTCTTGGAAGATGCAGCAACCACTAGATGGGAGGGAAACAAAAATAAAAGCAGTGTTAGCTTATACACCTCATCTCCCTTAACAAAATCAGACGTCCACCCTATCTGGCTTTTGTGCATAATCTGCAGCATCGTTTCATCCTGGTTAGGTTCTGTTTAAATCTCATTCCACTCATGCTGGGATTCCCGGTAAATACCTACTCGCACAAACATTTCCCTGCATGTCCTTGTGATGGAGTATCTGCTCAGTCAGTTCAGCACATACTTTTCGTTTCTTTTTGCTCATTCTACTCACAACAAAGGAAAATAATAATAGTACCATATCTGCATAGTGCTAACGCTACTCAATATACGCCGGCTCTGAAACATTTCCTACAGCAGGAGACCCCTTTGGGGCGCTATGTACTTGCCACTTTTCTTTGGTCAGTGGTGAAGCACAGGAAAGAATGATAGATCCATGGAACAGGGAATGTGTGGTCATGAAAATCATAGGCTAAGTTTTTGTGAAGCTGTATTAGCTGTACTGACTGTCTATTACCCCCGCCCCCATTGTACCACGGCTAGGTAAGAATGTGACACTTAAAGAAACCTTCAAAAATGGAGCATAAAGCACGAGGCTTAGTAGATTTTATCTAATTTATGGACTCCCTGATTGTTATTCAATGGTTTTTAAATGTTCAATTATTGGTTTATGAATTATGGAACCATTCAGATAAAGGGAAACGGGTTCTTTTAAAAAAGTTTAATAAGCTTTATTGAGTCATAAAATATCAATACAACATAGGCCTAAAGTATAACAATGTAGAGGATAACTTGTAAGCAAAGTAGAGTAGGCAACAAAATCATAATAGAAAGCCGTTTACATTTTAGGGATAATATGGGAAAGAAAAAAAGGGAGGGGGGGAAAGAAGGGGTAGAAAATATATATTTCGCAAGCAGTAAACAAATAGCAATAGTATGCTCCAAAAAGTAAGGTATAATGAACAAGTTAACTACTGAATAATACTCTGCCAAATATTAAAAGAAGAAAAAAGAGAGAATAAAGAGGAAGAAATTCATGGGGGTTGGAAATTTTCAGAACGATGGTGAGAAACAGTATTGATTGAAACCTTATTTAAATAAGTAGTTAATGGCAACCAAAATACATCTCTATTTACATGTGGATTGCATTGGGAGGCATAAGCAACATCTAATCTGTGGTATTGGCACACAGTATTCCACCATGACTTAGTTCCAACATTTCCAGTTCATCGTAATTTGTTGAAATGCTAAAGCTAACATCAGATCAAACAACCCTTTTTCATGGGAGGGTAAAGCGATGGATTCTGATAAACTTCCCATAAAGAGAAGAAGATTAGATATGGGAGTATGGATCTTAAAAATGTTGTAAATACGAGACCAAATTTGTATCCAAAAGGAAGCTACTGGGGGGCATGAGAATAGGAGATGCGAGAGGTCTGCTGAGGGAAAATCACAGGACCAACATTTCTTATTATTTGTGTGTGTGAAATTAGCTATAGAGATGGGAGTAAAATATAATCTATGATATAGAAAAAACATGGATTGAGTGGTGGAAGCAGATCTCAAAATTCTCAGCGATCGAGCCCAAATCTTATTCCATATATCAGTGCTCCACTGACAATCTAAGTCTGATTCCCAAGCGAGCTCCACCTTAGTCTTAACGCGTTCTGGGACCGTGGAATAGAAGAATTTATAAATTAAGGAAGCCTTTGGAAGTGATACCAAGATTTGAAGAAGTGGATCCTGTGTAATTGAAGATTCGTCAGAAGGTAGGGAATAGAAAGCACGGCGGACTGCCTCCATAAGTATGGAAAATTTATATAAAAACGAGCGAGGACAGTTGAATGTAGCTTGAAAAACAGGAAAGGAACAGGGAGAAGTACCATCAAACAAGTCCTTGACCCAGATAATACCCCTTGTTCTCCATGAGGACCAATACAGAGGTCTATTATTAATGATGATAAGACGATTATGCCAAAGAGGAGAATATATAAAAGCATTGCAGGAGATTATTTTTGGCTGAAAATGGGGTCTTAACAGTGAGCAGGTGTGTTTAAATAGTGGAAGGGATGTGAGGGCAATCTTGGCAGTAAAAGAGAGAATTTCATTAGTCGAAAAAGGGGTAAATAGACAGCATTCGATATTGACCCATAACGGAGTAAAGGGAGAAGGTTCCATTAGAAGCCAATGAGAAGCTTGTTTTAAGCAGAAAGCCTTATGATATAGCCGAAAATCTGGAAAATTTATCCCACCAACAAGTCTCGGTTTTCTGAGATGAAATAAAGAAATTCTGGACTTTTTGTTTTTCCATAGAAATTTGGAAAGAAGAGAGTCTATTCTTTTAAAAAAGGTGAAGGGAATACGGACTGGAATCATTGAAAAGTAATATAGTAAGATTGGAGTAATCATCATCTTAATGGAGTCAAGACGGCCCCACCAGGTGAGAAAAAGGGGTTCCAGGAAGAGAAAAGTTTGGAAATACGATCTAGAGCAACAGTCATGTTTATTTTAACCGATTCCGTAATAGAGTTGGAAAACCAAATACCAAGATATTTGATTTTAGAACTGTTCCAATGAAAGCCAGTAGAATCAAATTGTTGTTTAAGGCAAAATTTGGTAATTGGTAAAACCTCTGTCTTATCAGAGTTGATTTTATAACCTGACACCGCTGAGAAATCAGAGATTTTTTGCAATAATGGAGGAATAGAGGAGTCTGAATTGGAAAGTAAAAGTAAAATATCATCTGCATAAGCAGATAATTTCAGGTGATGATCTCCATATGGGAATCCGGAAATAGAGGAGTTATGTCGAATACGAGAGAGAAAAGGCTCAAGAGATAGAACAAATAAAAGGGGAGATAATGGACAACCCTGTCTAACACCTCGATGAAGTGAAAAATGCTGTGAGATTTGACCATTAACGATGGTGGAAGCGGAGGGAGCAGAATAAAGTAGGGAGATGAGAGAAATGAATTTAGGACCAAAACCATGCCATCGGAGAGATTTAAACAAAAAGGACCAGTCCACCCTATCAAAGGCTTTTTCTGCGTCAATCGAGATCGCCGCAAGAGGGTAAGGTAGAGTAGAAGCCTTATTCAGAACATTAAAAAATAATCGAGAGTTATCAGAGGTTAGCCTACCTTTGACAAAGCCACATTGTTCTAGGCCTATTAAATGAGGAAGAAATGATTCAAGCCGTAATGCTAATAATTTGGCAAAGATCTTATAATCAACATTTATCAAGGATATGGGGCGGTAATTCTTGCAAAATTTGGGATCTTTGCCATCTTTATGAATAAGACAAATAGAAGCATCTAGAAAAGTACCACTTGCCGCACCTGTGGAACAAAAGTGTTGAAAAAGTTTGAAGAGTTTTGGTAACAACAGATTGGAGAAATGAAGATAAAATTCTACCGAAAAACCGTCAGGGCCAGGGGATTTATTTTTCTTTAAAGAGTTCAGGGAAGAGGAGATTTCCTGGAGTGAAAGATCTATGTCTAAAGAGGCAAAATCCAGGTCTGAAGAGGAAGGAGGAGGAATAGTGCTAAGATAATCATCAATGAGTGAAGCAGATGGAGGTGACTCAGGAGTGTATAAATCACTATAAAATTTTGTAAATTCGTCTAATATATCCTGATCCTTGAAAAGGTGTTTACCTTCCGTTGATTGAATAGAATCGATTAGTATTCTCTCCTTTCTAGATTTTAGATAATTAGCAAGGAGTGAGCCAACTCTATTTCGACCCCCATAATATCTGGCACTACTACGGAGTAAAGTGAAGGAGGCATTGTCAGTGGAAATTTTATTAAACTCCATCTTTGCACGTATAAGTTTCTGCAAATTGGAATCCGATGAGGAAGTGTAAAACTGATGTTCTAAGTGTTTGATGGAGGATAATAAAACTTTACGTTTATTGGAGGTTTGTTTCTTTTTCTTAGAGACAAAATCTATAATAAAACCTCGAGCAGTGGCTTTAAAACTATCCCACACCGAAACAGGGGAAATAGAAGGATCTTCATTAATAGAAAATAATTCTTCAGCAAAAGAGGTAAAGGAAGAGGAAAATACTGGATCCTGTAAAAGATAATTATTAAATCTCCATCTGGAAGATTTAGAGCGGGAAGGGAGTAGGTCAAAGTCAACAACCACCGGAGCATGATCCGAAATCAAAATGGGCTCGATCGAGGAGGAAACGAGGTTCTGGGCCAAGGATTTAGAAAGGAATATATAATCAATCCGGGATAGGGATCCATGTGGAGGAGAAAAAAAAGAAAATTCTGATTGGTCTGGGTTGCATATTCTCCAGGCATCAACAAGATGAGTCTGCGTGATAGTGCTGAGAAATTGCTTGTGAGTTTTATGGGGAATAAAACGTACCTGGGATTTGCGATCAATAAAGGGGTCCATAACTTGATTGCAATCACCTCCAAGTATAAAAAATTCATCTTTATATTGAAAAAACTTATCTGTAATGGTAGGCCAAAAAGTGGGATCGGGTTGAGTTGGGCCATAAACATTAAATACAGTAAGAGGGATATTATTAATTAGTAGTTTGACCAAAATCCACCTACCATCAGAATCTATATCTTGTGTTACAACAGAGCATTTCCATTTTGTATGGCATAAAATAACAACCCCATTCTTTTTTGTATTTGTAGGAGATACCAATACTGAGCCAACCCAATTACGCTTAAGTTTAAGAGCTTCAGCCTCAGACAAATGAGTTTCTTGTAATAAAACTAGATCAGGTTTATAGGAGGCCAAATGTGAGAGAATTCTCTGCCTCTTTATAGGATTATTAAAACCCTTTACATTCCATGTAATAACTCTGAATGAAAAAGAATAGCATTATATATACAGCAATACAAGTTGAAATAGCAAAGGAGCATAAAAACAAGAATGAGCATGTAAAATAGTAAGAAAGAGGAAGGGTAGAAACAAAGCCATAAGATACAGAAAAGAGATGAGAAGGAGAAGATGTGGAAGAGGGAGAGAAGTGAAGAGAACTGCATAATCATCAAGCGGTAAAAAAGGGAGAGAGCATGGAGGGGAAAGAGGGATAGACAAAGGTAAAGGAGAAAGAAGAAGAGACAGTACATGTCAGAAAACTGACGACTGCAATACATACCTTGACAAGGGGATGAAAAACAAAAAGAAACAATGAGGAGTGGCAACGGACAGGCGAAGACGGCACACCCAACGAGGGAGGCAACGCACCACACCAGGACGCCATACGAACATAAAAAGACTCAGGAACAGAGGGCGGGTATATATGGGAGTCCACAAAATCTGCATAAACAACAGTAAGGAATGAAAAATTAATTAATGAATAAAGGTATCATGGTTTAAACAAGGAAAAGAACTTATGTAATACAATAATTAAGGATTTAAGCTTGAGATGAGGGACCAGCGACTTCCATCGATGATGTAGAGTGTGACTGGATAAAGTCTCTGAGAGCCGCTGGGTCATCAAAAGAAGAAGTTTTGTTCAGGTGGGTGACTTTAAATAAGCAGGGATGGAATAAGTCATAGCGTGCACCAAGAGAGCGAAGAGCAGGGCGAAGGTCCAGGAATTCTTTTCTTCGTTTCGCAGTGGCTGATGAAACATCCTGGGAGATGAACAGTTTGGAGCCAGACCAAAAAGTTGTTTTTAAGCTTAGCTGCATTCAGAACTTTTAAAAGGTCAGTGAATTCCAGGAATAGAAAAATTACACCTCGGGGTTTTGAAGGAGCATTGGATGAAGACAAACGCGGGCCAAGGCGATGTGCACGTTGAATGTTCAGTTTGGTCGTTACAGGTAAGTCCAAAAGTTGTGGAAGAAAAGAGGTGAAAAAAGAAACGGGGTCATCACCTTCAAGGCTTTCAGGACGGCCATATAAGCAAAGGTTATTACGACGATTCCTGTTTTCAAGGTCTTCAGAAGCTTTCCTCAGTTGTACCACCTCTTTTTCCAGACGAGTGATTCTGGCTGATGAATCTTGTACCTCACCAATCTGCTGCTCCACTGAGGATAACCGAGAATCCATGTCTGACCATTTAGTGTCCAAAGTTTGTAGTCAGAAATTGGTATCTTCAATAAATGGTCTTAGAGCACGTATCTCTTCTAGAACAATGTCTAAAGAAACAGGAGATATAGACTTCGGAGGAGAAGGGGGGTCCTGCTTAACCCTTTTGTTTGTAGTAGAAGGTATTTGTGCTTTGGGCGCAATTACAGGAGAAACTGCAGAGCGAGAAGACACAGACTGCGCCATTATCTGAGATGAGTGCATAGAGTCACTACGTGAAGAACGAAAGGAAGGTCGGTTGGAAGAAGGGCTTTTGGTACAACTTAATGCTCATTTACTCCTGCCCATAGATCAACACGACAATCTATCAGAGAGAGAGGACTTGCGGGACACCAAGCACTCAAATCCCGTGAAAAGCACACTAGCCGTAGGAATTGTATAAGAAAATGTCATCCAATCGTGTAGAGAGTTATTCAGTGAACAACACCAGCATTCCAGAAAAAATTAGGGCGCCTCTGAGGTGAAAGATGCAGCGTTCAAAAACAAGACAAAAACAAAATGGCGGCCGCTAATATGAGAGAAACGCATCACCTGTGATAAAACATCTCACGGAGGAAGGAGAGAGACGCTGGAGGCATCTTCTTGCAGGGTATACATTCAGATCACCAAAAATGTCCCCAGGAAGCAGAGAGAACTGCTTATAACGCCAAAATTACATCGGCGATCCTCAGCGCGCTGCGGAGCTCCGGAGCTAGGCGGCCATCTTAG